>LPNX010152375.1:0-70510 GCA_001517045.1 Pseudotsuga menziesii | reverse complement strand
GGGGGCCCCCCCCCCCCCCCCACCAACTATAGTCTTCAGGGGGGTCCAGGGGGGCTTCCCCCCCCCACTATAGTCTTCAGGGGGGTCCAGGGGGGGATACGAATGTTTTGGGATCCCTCCCTAGCGGGGGTTTAGGGGAATCTCCCCTGTAGTGAAAATTGAAGAAAAATTGACATGTAAAATGTTGTAGTTTCAAAGTCATGACTTAGTCAATAATGGGCGATTTACAGGCCCATGTTATTTGGGAAACCCGTGGTATTTTCCCATGGTATTCCCTTTATAAAAGGAAGGCATTACAATAAAATTGTGTATTGTATTGTAGCATTGTAAAAAAATCTCTATGATTGTGTGAGAGACTGTGAGAGTGTGAAGAGGAAATGCAACGAGGTTGCTGCAAGTTGTATCCCTTCATTTTGTTGGATGGTATAATAATAAAGGACTAGAAATTTATGTGTGGATGTATCCCATATTTGGTGAACCACATTATATTTGTGTCTCTCTTGTAATGTGTTTAGTATTTTCATATTGTTTAATTGTTTAATTGGTATTGCTCCGTGATCCTAGTTTTCTAACGTACGGGGCCTTCAATATATGCACACGGTCATTGTTTTCTACAAGGCCTTAAATAGATGCACCGTAGATTCCTAAGGCACTTTCTAAACTCTGTCTCTACCCATTTGTCATTTACCACAAAATCAGGGAGACCCCCCCCCCCCCCGAAACAAGTACCACAATTTAAACTTAAAATCCACCTTCGCAAGGAAAACCAATGCATATTCAAAGTTTATTGAAATCAAATGTGTTTTTTCTTTGGCATGGCGCTTGAGAGTTGTAGAAGATTCTATAATAAGCATTGGAAGGAATCAACAGAGTTCATTTCATCATTCTTTAGAGCTATGTTTTATAGTTGTAGGGTTTGAATTTTTTTCCGAATATAAGCAGGAGTGTATCTTTCGAATAATTGATGTCTCATACTAGAATCACGATTACTATGGGTGCAGTGGAAAAGTAGGGCTTATATTTATTTTGCCTTAAATTTAAGTAGCAAGATCTTAATTTCACTTTCATTTTTGTCATTTTCTGTAAATGTATATTCTCTTGTGCATTTAGTTGAAATAATGCTCTATATAAGCATTCATTAGGGTCCATAAACTATCTAAAGGAAGCACTGGTGGATTCCTTTATTTAATTTAGCCAAGGTTTTAGTAATACTGCACAAGACAAATTCTTTCAGAAAATTGTTTAGAGACTTGATTCGGAGGGAAACCAACATATCCCAAAGTATTTAATATTGGTTGAGACACACCCCTGCTTCCATATCATTTGTTGAGACCCACCCCTGCCTCCATGGGTTTTTTTTCTGTGGATTTCCTATCAAATTCAAAGAGCACTGGCCATTATCTTATAAATATAAGACCAAATCAATCAGGAAAAAGATTATCATTTCTATTTTTGTAATGAAAAATTTCCATAGTTTAGATTTCCTATTTTTATGTGTTTATGGGTTTAATTTGATTTGTCTTTCATCCTTGTTTTTTCCAAATAGATGGGTTTTCCATGAATACTATAAAACGTGATTTCTAGGACAAGCAAATCAAGACTACTCAGGGAATGATTCAAATGGTGGGGGTGTCTATAACACCTCCAAACTATGACAATGTTGCCCAATTTTAGGGTTAAGTGGGTTAGTCTATTTTATTTCAATTATAGACCTTACTCATTGGATCATTAACATATTGGGATCACTATCTATAATCCAATCCAGAAGTTTACATTTCAGTTAATGAACGATGCGTGTCATGAATGGTGGTTGGTAGTAATCTCTAGGTCACTTAGTTTGTATTCTAGGAAAGAAATAATGAAGAGTCAGTGTTTTAAAATATGTGGCTCTTGCAAATGACACACTCGGACACTTATGAAGGAATAGTGTACCTATTGCGAGATTCTTGAATAAGAGATGTAATATGTGAAAAACAATGGCCTAAGTGATCTATCACCTTATATATTTGCAATCCTTCATACAAGGATGGCCATAACATACTGAACTTTGTAGAAGAACATTTGGTTTATAAGAATATTCAAGTATTGGTTTCCATTTCTACTTATGTTGGGTGCACATTTTATGAAATAAATATTGGTTTGTTATAATTAGAAGCCATAAAATGCATCCCAATGAATTGCACTTGAACCATGTCTATCCTGAATAATATTATTGAAATTGGTAGCATATATTATACGTATTTCCCAGTCATAACCAAATACAGCTTCTATATGATAGTTTCCTTACCCTGATCATCAAGAACAATTGGACTCTTACCATATTTGTGTATTTGGTAAAAGAATCGAGTCATAGAAAAAATCCTTAAATAGATTATGCATTGATTGTTATTTAGTCTTATCATGAAACAAAGTGTAATATTTTGTAGATCTATCCATCTTTTCCCATTCATTTCCCATCCGTGAGTATATTATATTCAAATTGCACTTCTTATAATAATTTCTTGTGCAAAATTTATTCCGTTAAGCAGTCATGAGTGGGGGGTATCTCTTCCATTAATGTTTCCCATGATTTGTATCTATCCCTAACCATTGTTGCATGCAATGAAGTTGCGGAAGAGGGGTGCTCAAAACACACATACTTATGTATTTGATATATTTGTGAAGAAAATAATCCTATACAATATAAAACTGCAACGATAAAGTAACCATATCTTATTGTACCAGTCCCCTATTCTCCCCAGTTTAATTCGGCTACAAAAAAGGTAAATTCTATACAACTTTTTGTCATAAAACAACATAATATTCAATTGGATGCATGTACTTGCATTTGCGGCATGAAGGAAACACCTTATAAAACATCGGACATGTGACACTATGCACATGCCACTACAATCACCTCTCCTCTATTTTCATGAAAGATATCAGACAAGTTCTTCCTTCTGTTATTGCTTCCATATCTGACCATTTTATGGAAGATTCATTTAGTGGTTCAACTGCATAGGTTGACAACCAAAAACTTGACTTGTTTCTCTTGGATCATGCCAATTATTTGCTTTTTTGGTTGAATTGTAATAATATATTTTCCCTATCTACGATCATTGATGAATTCAATAATCAACAAAAGAAACCATTAATAAAAGAGAAAAATAATTTGTAATCAAGAAAAAAATTGAAGAGTGAAACAAACCTGAAGGTGAATTCAATCATAATTATCAGTGGCTGATAAAATGTCAACTTATTTCAGTTAATCCATTAACTTGATTTCTTTCATAAGACATAATTCTTTGCATGTATGAGAGTTGCTCCTATCTTCCCTTCATAAATTGCAGTTAGGGTTTTATTGATAGCTTCGCTTTGCCAACTTTTATTACACCTTGTCGAGTTTTACCTGTATTAGCTATTAAGGGATAGTAAATTATGTCATATCACCAACCTTGCCTGTCATTATGTACATCAATTCTCCAAATTCCAACTTTCTCTTTAACTCTAACAATTTATTACAATAATTGATACAAAGGAAATATAAAAATTGAGAATTGTTCCACATGAATCCATGCATAGGGATGAGTGTATATGGTTTCCATGTTAATGAGTTGTTCCAATTTTAATTGCTGGAGAATTTTTTTTTGGAAACAAAAATTATGAACATATTTCACAATTAAACTCTCAAATTGAAACTAAACATATAGCAATTCAAACTAGCAATAAATGCAACACCTTCAAAAGTGAAAAATCAAGCTCCATAAAATCTACCTCCTTTTTACCAAATCAGACTTAATTGGTTTGAGGACCAAAATAGGCTGCCTATCAAGCTCTTATCTAGCTATAAGTTGGAGGTTTTGCAACAAAGATGACTTAGTTTCAAAACCTAGTGGGATTTTTTTATGTGATAATTGCAGTTTTGCAGTTGTCCAAGTTGTCATTTGAGGTGTAATTCATGTGGAAACACTAGTTCCCATGATAATGTGGGTTTTTTTTCAAAGGTTTATTTTCCATACTAATGTGGTCCTCTCAACTGGTGATATCCGGTGCAAATCCTGGGTGACTTTGATGGAGTAGATATCCCTCCATTGTGGCCATGTAGTTATATTCCTTTACGTTGCAAATATTACTGTAATGAGTTTTGTATCACATCAGATTATGTTTCTTCAACTTGTTCCAGTACTAATTGCTATGGTTCGCTTACAGCCTAAAAGCTACCTCAAGACTAATACCACTAGAATATAATATAATAGAATTTTATTACAGTTTACATGAGGCAATTGGGTTATGGGACTAAGAAATTTACATAGCACTTCAACATTATTTCTACAAATGAAAGAAGAGAGAAAATAAATGTGTGGAAGAGCCTCCCGACTATCCCATCAATTGCAAAGCCTCGCTTTTTAGCTATGCTACCATATTTGTCCTTTCTGGGTGCTAGATCCATGGATTGGATTAGAATTCAACTAGGATTAGGTTATGAAATATATGCTACCATGTAGAAACATATCCTAAGCTAGAGAAATGAATCCTGAGTAGAAGATTGTCTCAAAATGGATCCTAAGCTTTTTTTACCTTGAGTTCAATCAAAACCACTTTTTATTGGAAGATTTCCACACTATGTTTTGAAACCTCAAAGCCCTAAAAACATTTAGTCTATAAGAAGAACACTTCCCCACATTAGCAAACATACAAAGTATTTTATCTATTGGATGTTTGATAGAAGCAAATGCAATAGTATAAGGAAAAATTCAAAGCATAATAAACAACATTAATTGCACCTAGCAATGTTTAATGAACAACCTATAAATCTAGCTAAAAATTGGATACCCAAAAGTAGCAAGATTGAAGTTACACCTAATCCTTTTTCTAGTCCATTGGTAGGGAATTCCTAACAAGAATACCATTTAAACCATTGTTGAATCCTTTTTTTTCAACTGCCTCATGTTATCACAATGAGGCTAAGCACCCATATTTAGCATGATAAGGGAATCATTAGCAACATTAGTTTGGTTACCTTTGGTTAAGTAGTAATGGGTGGGGGGTATCTCTTCGATAATCATGAGTGGGGGGTATCTCTTCCACTAATGGTTAGCGTGATTTGTATCTAGCCCCAACCATTATTGCATACAATGAAGTTGTGTGATAATGTTGAACTAAACTGAACATATCATAATATCTTCATCTCGTTCATGCCCCAAAATAATAGTTCCCTGAAATATCACACATGTTTCGACTACATGCTTCTTGGTTCAATAAGTATTGTACAGAAAAATTGATGCTTGTTTTTACTTTGAAATTAAATGCTTAGTCTTAGTTGAAAATATTTTTGTAAGAAAGGTCGTTACTTCGTTACTTAGTATTGTCATTATATTATATTGTTATTATGGAAATTTGTCAATAGACCAAGATGATGAGGTGTGGTGACCTCCTCTCCTATATGGTTAAGTCAGGTTGTTTCTCAAGGGATGGGCCACCCCTTGATGATATCACCAACACTTAACATTCATGAGTAGTAGGAGGTCCAAAGGATCACTTCATCTAGTTAGGACCTTCCTATATGGTGATGATGAAAATATTTATTGTATGGAACATGAGGACTATATACCTTGAGAGATAATACCTTGTTGTTTACCTTTGTCCTTGTATTCCTCATGAACTTATTTGTGGGTCGTGAATGTAAAGTAGAATGTGTGTCCATATTTGCTAGACAGTGAGGCTTGAACCTTGAATGATTTATCTTGACCGGTGATCCTTGACCAGTGATAAAAATCTATAGACTCGAGGGCTTGAAGCTAACTGAAGTGTGAACTGAACCTTAATTGTTTAAGGGATGACTTATGTTCTATATATGAGTCAAGACCATGATTAGTCTAAGTTGAATTGTGTTGATAAATTTCCCATATTGTCTGTAACTTCACTGTGAGTCAGACTGTGTACTGGGAAATGACTGAGTTGATGTGTGTACCCCTCTCTACTGTGCCTTTTTTGTACCAAGGATGGTGATGTCCTTCTCTGATTTGGAAGAGATCCGTGGGGTTGTTAATATTAATGGAAGTGGACTAAGTGAGATGAGTTGAATTAAGTTATCCTTCACTTGTTGTCTGCAACCCTCTTCCTGGATTGTTTTGTTATAGCCTTTTGATATTTGTGGTTACCTTAAACCCTCTGTCTCTCTCAAGTTATGATCTCATTCCTTGGTGAATTTTTTCTTGAAAGACAAGGTTTGATATTAAATGTGTCTGAGTATTAGGAAGGTCTAAACCGGTATCTTTTGATACTAAGTTATAATTATTTTAATGTTCTTGAATTTGCTTTTGTACCATTGTTACAGTGCATCTCAAGGACCAAATTTAGCACAAGGAAGAGTGCTAAAGTTGAAAGATATGAAAATTATGTTTAAATTATCTTACTGCTTCACATCTAGCAAAATGTTGTAAATTTTACTTAGTTGTTTTTGTTGTACTATTATGCATTTGGATCACATCATCCAGTTTGGATCTTCTCCTTATATAGCGATGATAAAAATATATGAAACAATGTACCTTGAGATAGAGAAAATGTTAAAGTCCTTGGTCTTGTTTCTCCTATGGGTAAAACGGGTTGGTTATCCACCTTTATGGTACACCTTGGTATTATGGGTATGAGGGTTTCCTTATCTTCTTATTGTGAATCCCTTTGGTTGAATTATGGTCCTATATATTCTACTTGGTCCTAACACTCTTATTATGTGTACCTTTAGTATGATGACTTTCATTTTATTGTTTTTATTTTGTAAGATCATTTAACCATTGGTACCCTATCCTATGTCAACTTTTATTTTATGGTTTTTTTTGTAAGACCATTTAACCAATGGTACCCTATCCTAAGTCAACTTTTATCTTATGGTTTTTACTTTTTTAATACCATTTAACCATTGGTACCTTAACTTTATTTTATACTGGTAAAAATCCTAAAAGCTAGGAGTAGTTGAGTGATCTTTCCAGAAGGGTTGTCAAGATTATAAATTAAAGTTTGACTTCTTCGTTTTTTTACGCCATATTGACAAAAATAAAAAGGTTAGACCTAATTCTTTGAGTATGCTACTAGGGTTTCTGCTACTTAGAGTTGACATATTGGGCTTGGAAGTGAGTTATAACCCTTCTACTGTTAGCAGTGACCTTTTCATATTTTGTTGGGCTCATCTGTGACCTTCTAATATTAAACTTCATGATTGTTTGGTACCTCTCTCCACTAGTCGTGACTATGTTTCTCTATTGGTCGTGATTGTGTTTCTCTGCTTGTGGTGATTATGTGTCTCTCTGCTAGCTGTGACTGTGTTTCTCTGATGGTCGTGACTGTGTGTATCTCTTCTTGTTATGACTATGTTTCTCTGTTGGTCATGACTGTGTGTCTCTCTACTGGTCGTGATCATCCTTCTTTATTGGTTGTGACTATGTTTCTCCTGCTAAGTCGTATATGAACTCCTCCTGTTGGGGCATGGATTTCTTTTCCTCTCTCTTATAGGATGTAGTATTATAAAAACCACCAAGTATGGGCCCTAAACATATAACATCCTCTAAGTATGAGTTGTGACCTTTTAGTAACATTTCTAATGAGTTACGTCTCCTAGGGATGGGTTATGAAGGTGTCTTTTCCTTCTTAAGAAGTGTTTGATAAATGACTGAATTTTCTCTTCATGTTGAATAAGAATATGAGGTTTATACCCTTACTACTATGATTATCATAAGATCTCTCTGAAGGTACACCATTTGTTCATCTAGGTGACTTGTCCCTTCAGTGACAAGGTCAGAAGATAAAAGTATATGAGTATAAGGATGATCCAAAACAATTCTAGAATAGTATTTCTACTGATTAGTAGCATTGTTATTTTCATGTACATTGTTATTGTTTTGTTTCATCAGTTATAATATTGTTACTATACATGGAATTTGGTAAATAATCTCAAGGACCAACTTTAACGTAGTGACCAATGGAGTGTTAAAGTTGAAATAGATGATAATTATACCTGAGTGAGATATCATTTCAAATAACCATGATGAGCATAGGTGGTGGTGAGGCCATCAAAGAGAGGATGAGTATAAATGCAGGCTGGGTTTTATGACATGCTCTTCAGAAAATCACAACGCATAACACTTGAAGGGACAAGCATAAATACAATGAGACATGGACGCAATATATCAATCTACAATATTTCTATCATTAGGTGAAGTTAAACTACGTCTTGAACCTTGGACATCTATTTATACTACATCCTAGTATGACCCTCTAATATTTGGAAGGTCATAGTCAAAACATTCCCACCATTAGGAAATTAGTTCGCATGGAGCGTTGGTGACAAAGTTAGAGTTATATTGGGGGACACCCCTAGGTTGGATGCGTCAATCAAGGCCAATTAATTAATCCTTTGATTAATACCCTTAATTCACAAGACATTCATTATCTACCAAATGCAATAGACATAGCTCTATGATCCATTTGAAAACAAGCATGGAAGAGGGAAACTAGCATAGGATTACATAGAGAGGAGGAACAAATTTGGAGTCAATTTGTACAAAGACTTCAACAATGTCCTATAACAAAGCCATATGGCATGTCCTCCTTGATTCATCCTCTATTTTTAGGGAAGATTGAGATATAAGAGTGTAGAAATTTTTTAAAACTTGGAGATAAAATACCAAATTTAATTTGTACAATAAAGTATCTGATAATAAAAATACCATGTGGGGTTCCCTCCAAATCTGGTTCTATCCCATGGAAAGAAATAAATCTTCCAAGTATAAAACCATTGTGAACTTTACTTTGAAATAGTGTGCATCCATTTTTCAAATTTTCAATAATCTAAAGCTTGTCTATACAAATTCTCATTCATATTCACAATATCCACATAATACATATTTGTAAATTTGTATGAAAATTAAAAAATAGTTCTTGTGCTTCCAAATAAAGATAGAACCCTCTTAAAAAATTTGTAGGTACCACCAAATAGGTACTTATCAGATATATCTTCCTCGAGTGAGGAATATAGACTAGAAGAGGTTGAAAGCAAGATGTATATTAAAAGATCTAATAGGTCAAGATCAACTAGAGGTGAAAAGGTAAGGAGAAAATTTCATAGATGCATGTAAATTTTTCTTTCTGAAGGAGGATCATGTGATTATGATAATGAGAGCATAGGTGACATTGAGTTTCCATTAATGTATATACATCTTGTCAAAATATGGATACCCAAGGAGCTACACCAACTGGACATGGATTTCTTCCTCAATGGGATGATTTATCACATTGCTCCATCATCTTTACATGGATTGGGGCTATTTTCCATGGATGTCATAATGGTCAAACATGGAACTGAAACTGAATTGATGGCGTATGTCAGACCAGGATACAAATACAATGATTGGTTGTTGTAAGTATGCAAAGATGCAAAGTTGCAACAAATTATATACAACTATTGGAAAAAAATTTGAGCAAAGGAGCTACTATGTATATTGATGGAAGTCCAAAAGTTTCTGAAAATATCGCAAGGTTTATAAATAGTACACAAATAGGTACAATGCATAATCTACCTAATTGTATATTTGAGGGGCATGAAGGAAATCATGTATTCATATGTGCAACAAAACCAATAGTTTCAAGTGAAGAGTTGTTGATCGATTATAATTTGAATCGAATAGATGCAAGGGTTTCTATTATGGGGGTAATTATCTTATTCAACATTTAAATCAACCTTTAATCGATGACTTATATTTTTTCTATTGCAACAATCTTAATTATATGTACTTTTTATTGTTGGTTTAGTGCCCTGTGACTTGTTGGGTGAACCTTTGGTCTAAGAAACCATGATCCAAGGGCATCTAAGACGTCAAAATCACCTGAGGATCGCACCTGGCCTAGCTGCATAGACCCTTAGCATGGTTGTATTTAAATGTTGCCTTACAGGAGCAACAGGTTTTGATCCTAGGCCACCAAGAAAACGAAACCCATGTCGACCGTTTGCTCTACCGAAATTTGACATGTACTTTTTTATTAATTAATATGTCTTAATTCTTGTATTGTGCCAGGGTGATTGTGGCCAGATGTTACAAGCAAGTAGCTCTGATGAGGTAAACATCAATGTAATAGTAACCACAATTCATGATTATATTACAGTTTTTAATGTTGGACCTTTTTTATGCTTATGAGCTCAATATTTCAAGATAATATCATGCTTATTATATTGTGGCAGGGGTGTACTCATAACACACCTACAACTTCTAGTCAAGTAAACATGACTGCCATATTAACTCTAAATATTTTCTTCATTAATCACATTTATTAGACATGGTTCAATTTATACTTTTCAATATGAATATGTCTTGCTTCTTGGATTGTGACAGGATGACCTTGGGAAGTCACCAATGGTGTCACATCAGGTAAATATTAGCATAATAATACCTAATATCATCAATGTAACAATAACCACAATTAATAATTATATTACAATTGTTAACATTTGACCTTTTTTATGCTTATTAAATCAATATTTCAATATGACATCATACTTATTTTATTGTGGTATGGGGGTACTCAAGACACACTTGTAACTTTTGGTCAGGTAAACGTGACTGCCATATCAACACTAAAGTTTTTCTTCACTAATCACGTTTATTAGACATGGTTCAGTTTTTACTTTTAAATATGAATATGTCTCACTTCTTGTATTGTGGCAGGATGACCATGGGAAATCACCAATGGTGTCACATCAGCTAAATGATAGAATAAGAGTACCTAAACATGATTAAAGTAATTATTATTATTATTATATGCATGTTAGTTTTTTTAAGTGAATTTTTGTAATTATAGAAATAAATTAACTACTTTTATTGATTGATGCTTGTAGAGAACACCACATCAGGATGACGAGGTGGTTGCTGAGGAAGATATATTTTATTCAAATTACCCAATGGAAACTGTGAAGAAAGATTTGAAAAAATCCAATCAATAACTTCTTAGAATGATTGTAATCAGACCTGGGACTGAAGAAACCAAAGCAAGAATTGATGAATTGAGGCAAAAAATATAATAATACAGGGTAAGTGGCATCTTTGAAAGATTTTACGAACTATGACATATATTCATTTATCTTATTTTAGTTCTATATGTTTTATATGATATAATGAGTTAAAGTTTTCTTTTTGTAGTACTTTTTGGAGATAGCACCTGTGCATCGAGTACATGATGTAGAGGTCGATATTGGTAGTAGTGATGGTTCAACACATTGCCAATCGACCGTACCAACGAGGCTATTTGACTCTCTTGACCAGCAATTCCCTTTAGATGCTATGACCTCATTGGATGTTGGAGATCAGCAGGGCCCTTTACCCACTGCTACTTCACAGGATGTTATAGAGGACAATAGCATCGAATGTGAAAGTTGTTATCCTATAGCAGTACGTGTGGTTAGAAAGGGATCATCAGACATTAACTTCTTGCTGGACAAGGGTTGTGTTCCAATCAAGATACCAAATATTTCAGGTATTATTTTATTAATTCAATGTTTTTTTCATGTAATTCAAGGCCACATACCTCAAATTATTTTTAATTAATGATCATATTGTTTTTGCAAGAAATAATTTTTTTTATAAGAACCTGCATGATAAGGCATTGGATGTTTTTGGTCCCACCATTTGTACATGGTGAAATGCACAAAATTAAAAATTGAAATCTGATCTGATGAACCACATGGTCATCTTGTTTGGTGACACCTTCAACAAAAAAAGTGTCACAACAACAATTGGCTTAAATTTAAAATATGTCAATGCAGATATTAGGGACAATTTTCAAATTAACCCTAAGTATTAACATCCTCTGATGGTACTAGAGGAGTGGAAGGTGCTTATGGATTATTCAAAGGAGAAGGCATTGAGAAAACAAGGAAAGACTCGACCACTCTATTTAAGAAGGTATGACACATATCATATTTTCAATGAAAAATGTTCATTTTTTTAAACTTTTAAATATATTTAAGTTGTAATATCTAACATATTTGAAACCTTTCATAGGATCCCCAAAATCCCTAAATAAACAAAGTCAAGAGTACAAAAATATAGGAGACACAAACTAGGTCAGGGTGGATATTAGAAACTAAGAGCACACATTGTAAGAATCGAACAATCATTATTTGTATCCAAACTTTTTCTAACTATAGCGAACAAAAAAATGAATTTATCACAAGTAATTTTCATGGTGTTATGCATTGTAGGGAAATTATTTTCAATAGGCACCCACTGAAGAATACTTGAGGCTCGTCTTCAAATACGATTTTCAACATGTGTTGGAACGTTGAAAAAGCTTGGAGAAAACCATAATTTCCCCATTGATGCACACAGAGGTAAATTGAACCAATAAGGTCATCATTATAATGTACTTATGTAATCTATTCAGTAATGATTACATTGAAAAATAAATGTCTTTTTTGGTTTTAGGGTGAGATCAACCAAAGCAACGAGGGTAGTGGTACCGAAGAGGTACCACATGATGGTCGGGGGTTTCCTCATGGTGGTGGTGAGCATCTTAGCCATTTAGGTATGTATGCTATAAAATATAAGTATTTAACAAGATTTTAAATATATAATTGATGGCATGTACTAATAAATTTTCTTCTGTGAATGAAAGAGCATGTACCTGCTCATGCTGAACTGGAAGATGAACAAATGGCATAACCAATGAACACTCGCGTTGTCTCAACTAGTTGACCAACAAGTAAATATAATTGTAATGATATTAGAAATAATGACATACGTATCTCAATAATAGATACACATTTATATCTATATAACTTTCTTGGTTTTTGCAAATGATGCCCCTCTCTAGTGACCTCCACGTCCTACTATTAGAAGTACCAGAAGTATGATATAGGGGAGCATGCCCACACAATCAACATAAAGAGAGGGGACAACAACTACAATGGGAAATGCCAACGAATTAGATGTCCTTGCCTCGTAATTTATAAAAACAAAAAAAAATGTAGTTGTATACATTTAAGATTTGTATTTGACTGAGTAAACAAATGAAAATATTTACAGTTTTGTTACAAGTTTCTTGATTTAGTCAGTGCATGGTCAAATTTTGTAATTGAGGTTTATAATGTGAATGTTATTGCTTAGTTCATATTTTTTAATATGTGTGACATCTTTCAAGGACTATGGTTATCCTCAAGGGGTTGGCCACCCCTTCTTGAGTTAACCTGAGGAAGATGAGATTCCCATATAGTTTATAATTGGTTTAGATCTAATATATTTATGTTATTGTTATTTCATGATTGTTTTCTTTCATTAAAAACTTAGATCTTATATATATTTCTACTGTCATTACTGCTTTTGTTTTTTGTACTTTAATGATTATTGCAGCTCTCTGTTTGATAGTACTGTGCTCATTAAAACAATTAATATACCTATAATTGTGATTTTTACAATTTATATGTGAAATATTTGTTCACTTTGTTTCATTACTTATTTCTTAATATGTGTGACATCTTCCGAGGACTATGGTTATCCTCAAGTGGTTGGCCACCCCCTACTAAGTTAACTTGAGGAAGATGAGATGACCACATGAGCTTCCTTATATAGTGATGATGATTATGAGCTTCCACTCTTTGTATGAGACACATGACATGTATGACCACATATAGTTGAGAAGGCCGAGTAACTTACTCTCATGTTGATTTGATGTGAAAGAGCCTAGTATGATGTAATGTTGCCTTGTTATGTTACGTTGAATTGCATGTTTACTTGTATGTGATGTTTAGCCTTGTGGTGACTCATGATTGACCCTTGCATGGTAACATCGAGATGTACAACTCTCAAATGTTGATGTATGGCTTATTGATGACTATCATGACTGCTTATGGGAGTTGTCCACCCTTGCATTGACCTTAATATCCATCCTTAGGTGCAATCCACCATAGCACTACCTTATATGACTTTTTTGGAGTACTTTGTTGTTGTTTTTTTTTATTGTGAGTTGGACATACTGTTATGCTGCTGGTGTTTTCATTTGTGAGGGTTGGATAATCTATTTTAGGGTCTTTTATAGTTTTGGGTTCTCTCCTTTCACAGGTATGTTGGTCTAGTTTAGTCTCATGCAAGTAACCTAACACTAAGAGGTTGAAGTTTGTTTAGAATCATTTTTATAAGGATACAAGAGGTCTTCCCTAACATGTTATGTTGAGTTTATAATTGGTTAATATATGATATATATTGATAATGTTATATATTGTTGTCTTTCATTAACAACTTAGATCTTATATAGATTGCTATTGTTATTATTATTATTGTTTTCAATACTTTAATGGTTAGTGTAGCTTGTTGTTTCTAGGACATGTTGAACATGAAGGATATTGAGGTATTGTTTTTATTTTCCATAAAAATGAAATAATTTTATTGTACCGTAGTAATGCACACAACATGGAAATTGTTCCATATTGATTTTCTTAGCAGGTCCTCTACCTTCTAGAACTAATTGATGAGGTTGCTGTTCAAAATATTCCTATGTACAAACAAATAGGTTGCTATTAAAAATATATCTTGTGGTGTTGTGTGAGATGCTTAGTAGATGTACATAAGGCATGTCGTCTATGGCCAGAAGTGATGACTCTTTTAAGGGATACACCAAGACCAACAATATGTTGGATACATCATGAAGATTGGAGGTTGGATCACAAGGTTATCCATCCTTCCTTGTGGTGGCTTACAATTTTTTTTAATCATTTTTAGTATGTAATTAATTTGGTTTTACTTTTTACTATTGTCCAATAATTGACCATAGTAGTAGGTCACTTGAAATTTCCATTTAATGTTGATTGATGGTAGAAAAGTGCCTAGGATTCAATAATAAATCACTCTTGTTGTTGATCTAGTCCACATAAGCACTTATATTTTCAAAAATGGTCTTTTAACGCATAGGTTTGTCTTCAAATCTAGCCCATGATCAGATCACTACTGACTAGGGGGTTAAATGGGGATAAGCATGATTTTAATATGTGATCAACTTTGAACCTAAGTTAAAAGTTGGTGGGAAACATGATGGAAACATGCATATCATCTAGCTCTCTAGAATGAGCTAGCAAGTAGAGACATTGATGAAGAAAACAATATAACAAACGTTGTTTTGGCACCTGAAACCTATAGTAAAAATATTTTATACATTGGGCATACTAAGAGAGGGTGCAACTCAGAACACTAGTTAAGGAAGGTTAATACTAAGATAAAACAATGAAAGAAGCATATACTAATTCCCCAAATAATTTGAAATAGATCCTTCATTAAAGAACATGTTCTTAGGGTGCTTGAAAAGAATTCCAAGCATTTGAACATAATTTAGAGTATTACCAAGCTTAGATCCAGGGCATCACTCTTCTCTGCAGATGATCTACATACCAAATGTGATCCCTTTCTATAAGAGGAACAAGTGTGGAACATTGAAGTCAATGGAATCTCGCAACATGACATTTAATCCATTCCATATATCCATTTCAAGCTCCAAATATTTTCCAAATCCTATCCAACCCTAAGACTTATTTCTTATTCTTCTCATGTATTTCCTTCAATCCTTGATCCTAAATATTTAGTGTTAGAACGATATATATAAAAGACTAACCCATCCTTTAATTGGAATTAAGACTAAACCATTGGATGCACACAATGGGGGATTAGGTTTCTTAATAAGGAAAGACACCTACCTAGGAATAGAATTAGGAACTTGGAGGAGACCACTTATCCCTCAGAACATGGGACCATGTGACATACACCTTGGAGGTTAGACACTTGACCTGATAATTATTGGGTTGAGGATAATAATTCATGATTGTTGGTTGTGGACCCATATACATGTTAAGAAAATAATAAAATCCAAGTCACATCACATTAGAACACATGTTAAGGATAATTGGGCATAAGAGGACATGTAGCACACGTCTATAGAAGGAATGCATTGCATGAGGATACTTGGACAATGAACAACTATGGAAGAGGGAGTGTTGGGATAACAACATGTTGGAGAGCACATCATATTCAAGGAGGCATGTTGATCTCAAGGAGGATCATGCTTGGAGGGCACACCACATTGGGGTTTTGTAAAGTCCCATTATGACACTTGTCATCATTGTATTGTATTGCACTCCATGTGGATTTTTCTTGTCGGGGAGTGTTCCCTATTGATACCGTTTTTCAATTTTTTTGATCTTTGTAATCAGTGTTTTGTTATGATTTCATAGTCGAAAAATCTCTTCGATATTGCTTGATAATACCTTATTGACTTTTGTCAATTCCAACTTATGTGTCTTCTTACTATCGTCATATTGTTGTTGGAGTCTTTCTTTTTGTTGTTGATGATGACATAATTCTGTTTCCTGATTTCCTAACTTTTCATATACTTGGGCCAATTCATCTTCTTTGTCGATGAAGACTTTGTTAAGACAACTAATTTCTTCTTCCAATTCGATAATATTCCAATATGGATATTCTTCGATTTTTTTTTACTTTATTATCTGGTCATCGTGTTTTTTAATGATTCCTTCCAGACGTAATGTTTTCTCATCTTTATCTGCTAGCCTTTCTATGAGTTTTCTTTTACTATCTTCCAAAAATCCAATATTCATTTCCGAGGTAGTAATCCTTAGTTTCTGTTTGTCGATTTCAAATAGTAGACTATTATTGGTGATTTTGCACTGTTTTAGCTCATTCGAAACTGCTTTTAACTGTGAATGTAATTCTGCTATCATAGTCCCCATGACTTCTTGAATTCAAAATTTTGACCTGGTCTTCTTGTTTGATAGCAGCTTTTGGTTGCTTGACGAGTCTTATTTTCTCCTTTTATATAATAATTGTAATTGCTACAATTATTAAATAATATTTTAATAACAATAATACTATTATTATTATATTTTCAAAAGTTTTATATTTGTTGAAAAATATAGTATAATAAATATTATTATTTAATAATAATAATTTTACTATAATTTTTTTTGACATAGTGTAATGTAGGGTTTTAAAATTAGGTTTTCACATGGAGCAGGCTGCATCGAGGGTGATGGAGGCGGCGGGGGGGAGAGCGGCATGGAGGGTGATGGGGGCGGCATGGAGGGAGAGCAGCTTGGAGGGTGATGGAAATGATGGCGGCTGTGGATGGAGGGAAGGCACGGAAGTGATGGAGGCGGCGGATGGAGGCGGGATGGTGAGTGGAGGTGGAGGATGGGGCAGGTGCATTAGGATGGGGAATTGAGGATGGGGCAAGTGCGCAAAGGTTGGAGGGCACAGAGGTGATGGATGTCATAGGTGGATGGAGAGGCAGAAGGTGGAGGATGGAGTTGGTGTGCAGATGGAAACGAGGAAGGATAGGGAGCAGGAGGAATGGAAAGGTGATGTCATGGAGAAGTGGGAGTGGAGGCAGTGGGTAGCGTTAGATGTGAAGGGAAGTGATGGAGGTGGGCAGCGTTAGCAGGTGGACATGGCAGAAAGGAGAAGAGGGATGGCAGAGCATGGAAGAATGGAGGAGCAGAGGAGCATGGAGAGGAGCAAAGGAGTTGGTGGATTGTTGCGGGAGGAAGTGGAATGAGGGATCACACAGGAGGGAGGGAGAGGAGAGGTGGCAGCTGGTGCATGGGTGAGAGAGGAGAAGGTGAGGCTGGAGCATAGGGAAAAAAAGATGGGAGCTCGAGCAGCGTGGTGAATAGATGCCAAGCTGGTTGAATAGGAGGAAGAGCACTAATGTGGGAATTTTTTTATGATTTTTATGGTCAAAGACCAAAATTTAGGGAAACCCTCGGTAATAGCTAAAATCCAAAAATATGGCCAAAGGCCGGGATCTAGCCAACAAGGCTTTGATACCACTGAAAGGAACAAAGTTCCCCAATAATAGAATAACCAGTATAAGTAATGTATAAATTCCATAAAGGGCAAGTAATGTAAAATAATATGTATGATATATGATAGATTACAATTTGTAGCCACCCTTATATATTGTGTCGACAGCCATGAATGAAGGTCCACGTCCCTTAACCTAGTATTACATATCACTAGTTAATATTTAATGTATTTATTATTTTTTTTACACAACATGTTGGAGAGCACATCATCTTCAAGGAGGGGTGTTGATCTCAAGGAGGATCATGCTTAGAGGGCACACCACATTGGGGTTTTGTAAAGTCCCATTATGACACTTGTCATCATTGTATTGTATTGCACTCCATGTGGATTTTTCTTGTTAGTTATTTTTATGAACCTAATTCCATGTTTTATACTGGCCTCCCCCACATATTCTATATAAAGGGAAGATACATCATTTATTGTAAAATACTATTGTTGTACTCTTTACTCTCTATTTGTAATTGAGTTGGGGAAGTCTTGTATTAAGCATGACTTGGGGTTTGAGATGTGAACCCTAGGAGAAGACACAAAGAAAGGATAGAGTGCTTGGATGTTCTTGAATATTTTTCTCTTATAAAATTCAAGATGATGCTATGGTTTTTGTTGCGCAAAAAAACCTTAGAGGAGAAAGTAACTCATGAGCAGTTGATGGTTTGTGTTGTAGAATCCATGGCTCATGCTATGAAGCAAGAGAGATTGGTGCTAGTGTTCCAACCTTGAAGAAGACATCAAGAAAAGTTCTAGTGCCTTGGATGATATTGAAACATTTTTCTTTTGTAATGCATGGAGGTTAGGGAAAGATAATGGAGATCCTAGCTTGATGAGTCTCGAGCTTGGTGTGATACCTAATTACTTAGATGAGTACTTGTTAATCACAGTCTTGATGCTCCATAGGGGTTTTTGTATGCATGTGTTGATGAAATAATTTAATAATTTAAGGTCTTTAACTCTAGTATAGACATGTAGGCTTGAAGGATACAAAAAACTTGTATTTTAATCCATGTACTTGTGTGATGCATGTTGTCTAGGGTTTACATTTAACCTAAGGAAGACAAGAGGCACATGTGTGGAAGAACTTGGTGAATGATCAAGGGTGGACTTGTTGGTGTTGATGCTAACATGTTGTGGAGTATTTCGTTAGCTTGATAGCTTGGTGAGATGCCTTGCTAGGCATTTGTATTGCTAGTTAGGGATTTTTATTGATGATGGATGCCCTAGATAGGGTTTGGAGGATTTGGAGATTCCTAGCTTGTTATGATATTTTTGAAAGTTGGAAACCAAATATTTTTTTAATACAAAATATAAGTGTTAATGGCTAGATGATTTTTCACAAGTGGAGAAGTATGAATCCCATCTCATGCATGGAATACTACTCTTCCATTGAGGATTACTCATATACAACTAACATGGAGCACATATATAAAGTGATAATACAATAGAATACTCAATCCTTAGACACAAGAATCATTTTAAAAGATAAGGTAACAATTCAACACTTCTCTACCCACCCCACCCCACCCCCAACCACTACCAAAAAAACTTGCATATTCTAACTAAAGAGTTACTCCATAAATTTGAATATATCAACCAAATAACTATTGATGGCAAGAATAGCTCCAAAGGGTTTTTCATGGGATCCAAAATTTTGTACCATGCTTTGAATTTGTTTTCACCCACTTTTTTCTATTGCAGATTTGAACTTCAAGTCCTTCCTACACCAGTTTGCTCCATAAAAAAAAGACATTATTGGTGATTAGGATCCCATCAAGTCTCTTATGGTTGGAAAATATATTAGGTATCAAAGCCTAAATATACTAGAATATTCTCATTAGGAAAGGAGAGGACAGAACAATTTATAAACATAATCATTTGTAAGGTTCTCCCTCTCATTTGGTCTAGTTAATCAATCAATGAAGAATATAGAGTCTAGTTTGCTTTTGAAAGCTAATTGTTAAGTGTTTTGATAGAGAACACGCCTTGTGCACCTTGTATTCACCAATTACATATTAATGACAACTCATATTATTTCCCTAAGTGATTAATGTGATGTGCTCGCTGAAACTTTTGTTTATGTCTATCATAGGGTATGCATATACTTGTTCATTTTTATTAGTAGTTGTATTGTGTTTGAGCTAAGGGACAATGAATATTTTAGTCCTGTGTTGGGTAATATCCATATTTGTTTCTTTATTTAATTGTTAAGAATTCCTTGAGATGGATTTATGTAGTAAGATTTCTAAATAGGGATTTAAAATCATATGTATGCACCAAGGCCCAAAGTGTTAGAACAGTAGATTTGATCTAAACTAGTTAACCTATCTAAGCAACCAACAACATATCATAAAAGATAAGAACAGGAAAATAAAATGACAAGAGAACACCGCTATACATGGTTCACCCTAATTGGTTACATCCACGGGAAGGTAGNAGCAAAGCACAAATACCCCAAAGAATATAGATGATGTACAATAGTGTCACAATAGTACCACTACTACATCAAGAATGCATGATATGTAGAGACTCACTTGACCTTATTATATACTAAGAGATGAGGAGGAATTACTCTCACATAT
This sequence comes from Pseudotsuga menziesii, assembly GCA_001517045.1. NCBI lineage: Eukaryota > Viridiplantae > Streptophyta > Pinopsida > Pinales > Pinaceae > Pseudotsuga > Pseudotsuga menziesii. The sequence goes on along the minus strand of LPNX010152375.1, from coordinate 50,049 downwards.
TGCATGTGGGATAATTTAATTCTCCAAAATAACATCTCTTAATACAATACCATGGACAAATACTCTACACAAGTAAATACACCACCATATAACTATGGGTTAAATGTATTACTGTTTTACATAAGATTGTAGACAACTTCCGACATAATACAAAGACATTATTACCTTCCAAGGAATATAATATATTCCAACACTAAGTTGGTAATAAATGTTTTTTTTTAATAAACATAAAGTGTCATTAGAGCAATGCAAAAAGACTTGGTCGTTTCTTTCTAGGAAACAATATTCCGTCGCTATAGTGATGATACTCCATCATTTGCATAGCAAATTCGTCACTATGTGCATGAATGGTAGTTTCTCTAGGGATGATTAGCTGGTACTGCAACAACACTAATATGTCACTCTAGCTAACCTTGTTATAGAGACAAACTAACATTGTTATAGAGACACGATAACGTTGCTATATCAACAAAGAAATGTTGCTATAATGACGAATTATCATCACTATAGTGATGAACAAGGTTTTTTTAAGCAGTGTCCACTCACGCCACATGTCATCTCTTTACTGTTGCCATAGTGACGAAATGTTAAAAGTGTGTCTACATCAATGAGAATTTTTCCATGAAAGTATGTGCTCATGTTTGTCGCTATAGCGAAACAAAATTGTTGCTATAGCGATGATTTGCCATGGGAAAACTTTTCATATCTACTAGTGTACCTCTAGCTCCTCCTAATAGCTTTAAAAACAACATTAAGAAGTTTATTTATGATCTCGGCAAGAACACGAGGTATGTATAAATTTATAGTTGATCAATTAATATTGATTGTATAGAGGCTCAGAGGCTCAACAATTTTCATTGCACTTGTAGGTGGTTGTCATCTAAAGAAATACATAAGGAAGATATTAGGTATTGGAAAAGACAAATTTCCCAACTTATGTGTGCTATGTAAAAGTATCTTCCTCTAGCCTTTTTCAATGCACAAGAACACTACTTGGTACACCTAGTGGACGAGATTAAAATATTTTGACCCGTGCACACAAAGTCAATGTGATTGGTGGAGAGGCACTTGAAATAATTGAAGGAATTTGTTAGACAATGAGCACATCCAAAAGTATCAATGGTTCAAGGGTACATGCTATATCAATCCACTGTATATTTTAGTGAGTACCTACCCCAAGTAGTGGGTGATATGGATGTATCGCTCCTTTGGGATTCCAATTCTACCAAAAAATTTGAGGAGGTGTTGTTAGGGAATTGTAAATAGAGAAAAGTTAAAGCTAAAATATTATATTGTATTTAATATATCTATACATGTTTTTGGTACACTAGTTAGTACCTTGGTTGTTCAACCAACACATTTTTGTCATTGTTCTATGTAGTACAGAGTGGGATGCAATTTAGGTATACATTGCAAATAATCTTTATTTTATGAAGAGATGGACAGAGCTCTGTGAAGAAGTTTATGGTGAATTAAGATGGAATGACTTGGCAGAGATTATTATATTATTTGGATCATGACACAAGTTCAAGCCAAAAAAAAATGATTTAGCATATGGTGAAAAATATAGAAATGTAAGCCATGTCTACTGTTCATTTTTATATTTCAAATCACAGTGTTGTCTTTTTATTTGATATTATCTTATACATATACTTACCATTTCCTAACAATCTATTTCTAACATATTGATAATACAGGTGAAACATCATAAGGCTATGTGGTTCAATAGTGCAAAATATCACACCAAAGAGTTGGATGACATGAGAAAGACATATGATAGTGGTATTACTACAATTTTCTAAGTAACGTTACTAATATTTCCCACAGGGGTGATAAACATCCAGTCACATCGGATTTGAGATACAATGGAGATTTGGAAGATATATTGGATATAGACTTTAAATCCTTCAAAGTGGTTCTGTTCAAGGTGAGGTGGTACATATTGTTGTTGCAAGGCGATGAAAGGACAGTTATTGAGCATGGAAATGCATTTACCATGATTAATACTAATAGGTATGAGTGGGATAGAGATCCATATGTATTTCCAAGTCATTGTGAGAAGGTATTTTTTTCAAAGGTGCCAGGTAAAGCAAGTTGGTCATTTTTTGTTAGATTTGATCAAAGAGGACGACCATAAAGTACACTTTGCATGAATATAATTATGTTCAAGAAAAAGAATATGTGGTTGGAGATATTGAGGAAGAAGTGGACTTAGACGAATGGGAGAACCAGGTTGATCAAATAGTATCTGACTCACATCTTGATAATGATGACTACATTGATAATGGCTTAGCGCTAGATGTTGCAGATGTTGTTTTGGACAATCCTTACAATGATTACAAAGGGTTGGGTGGAAATTTTGATCTTCATGACTCAAATATCAATTTAGACAATCTTGAAGCTCAATCTGATACAGAATTGTAGTTGAGGGAAATTAAAGTCATGAGAGAGGTTGTTAGCACTAGATTAGGTAACATAGTGGTTGCATTTAATCATATTTCTCATTATGTCTTGGTTATCTATTAAGTTAGTTATGGGTTGTCATCTTAAACACTTAGTACATTTGGTTAGTTAAGATTTGATATTAACGTATATTAATATTTTATGGAACATCCTTATGTTTTATGTGTTTATTGTTGAATCTTAGTGGCTAATGGTGGTTTTCTTATTTATTTTCATTGGTTTCTTTAAGAGGTCACATCCAATACTATTGTAATGTATACATTCATCATTGCATCATTAGGGTTTAGAAAACATGAGATTCTAGAAACATACTAAGAAACCTCACCACATTCACTCACCTTAGAAAGGGAGGTCATTTTGTATGTAAATACTAGTCATAAGATGGTAATTTATTCTCTAATTTTGCAAAGGGTTGATTATCCATTGAACAATCCTCCCATTTCCAAGTTCCTCACATTCAAATTTATATTACTATACATTTTTATACACGTCATTGAAGTGACATGTAAACGATTCCAATGCAATACTATCGACATTTTCTAGATGTCGATAGCATTATATTTATGTAGTTACATGACACTTGAGCGACATGTATAAAAATGGATCCATAAAATTATAAATCCTCAAGGAATTTTATGATGCTACATCCAAGGAGTCATTTGATCATAATCCTTTCAGTCAGTGGATTGTTTATTCTACTTAGACTCATTGTATGGATAGACAATGATTATTCAGCGTTAATCAGCTCCAAATTTACCATCTACTTGATGAATAATGCCTTCTTTAGCGTCAAGTTTAGTGTTTCCTTTAGCACCAAATTCGACGCCTAGTTAGTCAATATTACATGTTGGAGAAATTCGATTGATTTCAGAAGAAATTTTAAATGCAAAATGCATAGAATATGGAACCCAAGTCCTCAAATTGTAAGTTTTAACAATGTTTGTTAGCATCACTGGATGTTGCGACCCACAAAACTTACCATATTTAGTTGGTTTATCCACCACCGCAAAAGTAGAGTCTCCAACTATTAATTTGAGTAATTCTTTAATGGATTCCATGGATGAATGCTCCCACTAAGAATATAGAATAAAAAATGGTTTCAAGAGTCCTAATGTCTTAAGAGTTTCTCGATCATTGTTTCAGTTTGGCACTGATTTATCTTAACTCCCTCATCAATTAAAATATGGCCCAAATATTCTACCTACTCTACTTTGAAACTCCAATTGGATTATCATATAGTCACTTTACTTCCAAGGTGTAGTGTACTTTTTCAACCTATTGGAAATTACTATCCCAAAGTTAGATAAGAATATAATTTAGAAAAAGAAGCAAAATTTGATAAATGATAGGCCACAAAATGGAGTTCACATGACTATGAAATCTTGATTTCTCATTTCAATTTTTAGCACACCATAGGAAGATATAAAGGTCCATGGAATTATCCAAGTCCAAGCTCTAGGGTCTCATGTCATAAAAAAATTTCAAGGAATTGATGAGCCATGCATGAGGCCCAAGGCCACCACAAAAGTCCTAACTAAAGGATATACGACTATGAGTAGTATATCATGGCCATTTTAGGTTTATCACACCATGGATGGTTCTTTAGGTCCATTCTATGTTTGATACCAAAAGGGAGGGAATCAAGTTGTAACATTTGTTTATTTGGTGGATGGGTGATGAGAAAGCCTTAACGTCACCACAAAATCTCGACATAAGGAATCTTTAACCTTTGAGAGATATATCATATCCATTTCAGTCATTATTATACCAAGGATGGTTCTTTAGGCTATAACATAACACATGACCAAAATTTAAGGTCTCAATCCATAGTGTTCGTCTATGTTGATAATGAGCCAAGTGTGGGGCCTATGGCCCTCACGTAATCCTTTCATAATGAGTATTTCACCTTTGAGAAAGGTATCATGGCTATTTGAGATCTAGAACGCAATGGATGGCTCTTAAGGCTTAGTTCATTATCTTAAAAAAAGTATAGGACATGGTCAATAATATTTGTTTATGGTGCTAATGGGCCTTGTGGGCCCAAGCATATCACATAAGCCCTGCATAAGGGATATTGACCTATGAATGACATATTTTGGTGTATTTTATGTTTATCACGCCATGTATGATTATTGAGGTCCATACCATATTTGGAGTCCAAAATGAAGGGTCTTAGCCCATCTCTACCTTAACATGGGTGGGGATGAGTGTTAGGATTATTAATCCTCCCTTGTCCAAATTTGGTCATATGTCTAAATCGGGAGTCATGTCTAAATCGGGAGTCCATCCAGTCTATTTATAGTCATTAGCACCATTGGTTAAACTTGACCTAATTGGGGCACATGTTTCAGTTACCAAAGTGTGGGGAACACTAATTGAGGCTCACTGCCACTTATTGCACTTGATTGCATATGTTTAGGAGTCTCCTAGATCAATCCCTACAATTTAGGAAGCAACTGGGAGTGCCAAAACCAAACAAGGTCAGTTCACCTCAGTAAATGATTAGTCAAGCCAAGTTAGGAGTCAGTTACATTCAGTTCTAGCTCTCTACATTCAGTTAGCGCTAGGTTTAATTGATTGCACACATGTGGGGCGCTTTTCTCACCTACCACAGTCGGTTAACCATTATTTAATACTAAATGTAACACTTGGTTGTGTTTTAGAACTCTGATGAACTCCGGTTATGATTTAGACAAGGACAGTTAACTACTGGGTCCTCCGATAGTGATTTAGACAATGTCTTGGTTACCTACAGTCAAGTAGAGTCATCAATTCAAACTTCCTCATGTGGATTCGAATTGCTTGTGGCTATTAAAGCCATTTTACATTATTGTAATTATCATCTGGATTACTTTTTTTTATTAATGAAAGCATTCACAGTTGCAAGCCTTTTGCACCGTTTCATTCTTCAATGGTTGAGTAAATTGTGAGATCTTCTTTGTGAGTTGTGTGTTTGTCTACAGATCTATATGCTCAAATTTAACAATGAGGGCTAGAACACAAGCCATGCATAAGGAGTATTTGATCTTTGGGTGATATGATATGGAAATTTAAATGTTTATCACATCATGGATGGTCAGTGAGGTCCATTCCATGTTATATATGTAAAAGTATGGGTATTATGAATAATACTAGTCTATCCAAAAGGAAACCTTAGAAACACACCTTCTCCATAGCCTTCTCTATTACATGCTTAAGAGACATATATAAATTGTATCCATAAAAATATAGATCCTTAAGGAATTTTATGAGGCTACATCCAAGTCCTCGTTTAATCATAATCCTTTTAGTTAGTGGATAATTCCCTTTCATGAAAGCTCAAGAGAACCTAAATCTCTCCAGGATAATAACGACATGACAATAGAAACCATTTATTCAAACATACATCTAAAGATGTTCATGGTGTGACAATAAGTTTGATTTGAAAGGTTACATGGTGAGGGATAAAGGGCATGGTCGTCTAAGTAACTTGATAGAATACCTCAATTTTAGGAAAGGGAATTGCAAAGCCTATATACCCAAACTCCTAATTCGTAAAAGAAGAACTTAGTGTGAATTATTTTTTCCTTCCCCAAATAGTAAGTTGAAAGGTAATTGAACATAACGTAATAGACGTAGATGCATAGTATGATGTTTGGGAAGGGATAATTTATTCATTAATGATCAATGAAATCAAATATACATAACACATATAAGTATAAAGAGAGAAAGTACCCATCATAGTAAGGTTTTTGAAAATCCTAGTTCTTACACTTTAAAATGATGTATTGGAACCATCCACTGAATGGGATGTTCATTTCTCATATAAATCTAGGATCAAGAATATGGTATAACTACTAGTTGATGGTTACATTATTTCCCTAATAACAGAATTTGATCACCCAAAATATTGAAGAAATTATTTTCTTCATCTTGTACATCCATATTTACCCTTGTGGGATATTATAGTCAATAAGAGCATCAACCATTTCCACTTATATTATGAAATTATTTCCTCCTAACTCAAATAGGAGAGATGGAATGATTCCATGTAGTTTACAAGATTGACTAGTGAATACCTTTAACAAGGTAGTTCAAGGAGCGATCTCAAGAGAACCTAAATCTCTCCAAACTATAACGACATGAAAGTAGAGACCCAATTCATTAATCACACATATGAAAGATGTTCATGTTGAGACAATAAATTTTGATTTTAAAATTGAAATGGTGAGGGATCAATGGCATGGACTATTTAATATTGAACGCAATAAATCTAGCATCCAAAGGATGAATCTGACCAAGGGCATTTTCCAATTCATTTCACCGTGATGGGAAACTATGAAGGACCTCTAAGGAAAACATGGTCCATGTATCTTAAGATAAATACTCTAAAATGTTATACTTTGTGGTAGATATGACATTAGGATTATTTAAAAAAATGAAATACACCCTTATGGGGGGAATGCATCATATCTACCAAAGGCCATTAAGTTGGGACAAGGAAGTTTTTTTCTCATATGATTCAAACTTGGACCATCATAATTACAAACATGAGTTTAAACATGACCATCCTAGTTACATAGTTATATATTAGAATCTAAGCCCTTGAACCCTCTGATAAGGTCACCTCGATTTCCCCCTTGCACAAGTGCATGAGTATTAGCAACCAATTGTCATTACTAAGGAGGAAACTTATGAAAGGTTGCAAGTCATTCATGTTTTTCAACAACACATTAAGAAAGCAATTGTTGGAATTACTCCATTTTGGACAACTAATGCATAAGATGATTGTCTTTACACATTTTTTAAAATAATTTGATTTAATTTTTCTCTTTTTTTCCCCATCATTGTTATTTAAACCATTATCCATTATTTCAACCCATTCTCCTTGATTAGAATTAGTATTTTTCATTGTTTTTTCTTCTTTCCTCCAAGTTGTTAACTTTCTTTCTAGTTTGTAGATAGAATCATATTGACATTAGAAGTTTGGACAAGAGCTGAGGCATGCTGAAAATAAGGTGTTGCCATTTTTCTCACCACCTAATTACCCATGTCATTTCAAATTGATCCTATAACACCAACATCTTGGGGACCTAGTTTGGACTTCTTATTGTCAGATATAGGAGCATTAAGAATAATATGATATAGAATTGGAGAACACATTATAAACCAAGTCCAATTGTTGGGTGAAGGATAAATTAATCCTCTATACATTTTTTGCAATACTTGGTAACAAATACTTCACAAACCATTATGTTAAGAGTTTATCTAGTATATCAATGCTAATAATTTGGTATCACCTCCTCCACTCATGTATATGACCAAATATATAAGTGGAATTGTTGTGTCTTAAGAATACTAAGGGTTCAAATTCTAGTCTTGTAATGAATAGGTAGTTGCAAGTGAGTTAAAAACGCTATCGTCATAAACAAAAAAATTATGAGATGCCCAAGGAAAATCAATACACAATTTAGTGGTGATCCTTGTTAGAGTTTATGGGAAAAGTCGCAAGCACATGCTATCCTCCATTAGGAAATTTTTGGAACACCACAAATGGAATTTCATAATGTGATTAGAAGGGACTTCTCCAACTTTACCTTCAAACTTAGAAATGTAGGAATATAAATTCAAAGGGATGGGAATAAATGAGATGTCATGTCTTATCAATTCATTCATCAAACAAGAAAAAACAAGAAAATTGAGATTTTTCAAAAATCGTAAAGGAGCCATAATCATAGTATTAGGATTATATATGAATAACTCAACACCCCACTCTACATGGCATTGCCTACTATATGACTATCCCCAATGATGTTTCCTCTACTAATGACAGGGAATGTGTTCATATAATATCCAACACTATCATTGAAATACTAACCAAAAGGAATTCACATAATGGGAAGAATCATATTTTTAATAGGAATTTTAACACTATGAACACTCCCACTTCTTATAAGAAACCTAGATCCAAAGACATTTCCACCCCAAAAGTGGGATCTTGAATGTTTATGCTCTTGGGTGGAATTCTAGAACTTAGACTAATAATGGAATTCCTAAAGATACATTTCTTCCACTTAGATGAATATCGATAGAGGGATTATCTATGCAAACTAACATTCCTATAGAAACGTTACTACCCCCAAGAGAAACTCTAAGTTGGCTAGGTTTTCATCCAATATGATTATAGAGATTCAAAATGTTTTAGCATATTTTATCATCTCATGATTAGGATTGATAATATCTTCATTTTATTCATTTTGTATGAACACAAATGTAGGAAGAAATATTCATAGGTTAATAATTGGTTTTCTATTATCACAGATAGTTGAGATCTTCTCTTTAACTAGACCGATTATTGTAATTGCTTGATAAGATTTAACTTATTGAGATATTTTCTATGAAAATCATGTTAATTTTATTGATGTAAAGCTATTTAATCTTGTATATTTATTAATAAAAATACAGTCATGTGCCAACATTCCTCGATACTCCTTGATAGTTTTCATTGGTATTCCCCATATGCCCATCTATTATTAACAATTTATATGATGTGTTTTTGGTATATATTTTCATTTTTCAAGGAGGTCCTCATATATTTTTGGGAAGAGCCTTATATTTTATCTATCAAACAATTATATGTCAATGACAATTACTCATAGTTTAAATTATAAGAACATGCAACCACAAAACTCTATCACATAGGAAACATCATGGATTTTAGAGTAAGAGGTGAAAAATGAGTTTTAACAATGTTATTTTTAAAACAATATAATGCATATATTTGTGTATACTAACAAATTTTTATTTACCTGCATAAATTCTGAGCTACTCAAGGTGCATCTAAAGAATAAATTCTTGGAAATATTCTTGATTATTAAGTAAAGATGATGACAAAAGAGAACGAATTATTTAAACATGCACATTGAAGGTGAGGAGAGTTACTATAGTAAGCATCAACTCTAAAGAGTTTGTGAACCCTCAAATAAATAAATATAACTTAGAAGAAACCAGCCCTATTTATTTTATTATTACTCCTTGTGATCTGTTAATTTAATGTTGTTAAATTAACACTCATTGATCTGCATGATTTGACAAAGGTTGTTGCAAGGAACATCTAGAGAGTATTGTTGGGGATATTAAAATATGGTTCGCAGTTATGTTGATAATCCCATTTCAAATCGGGTTCAAGATTGTGGGTAGAAAAAGTAATGTAAATTAAATTTCCCGAAGATTACTCAAAAATAAGGAAAGGCTTGTTTCTTCTGGTTTCCGTGAATCTATTCACACATGGTTATTACCAGCTTCCTAGAATTATGAACATGTAATTTATATCAAGGATCAAATTTGTTTGTTGCAACGCAGAAAAGGGCATAATGCCTCAATATTCTATAAAAAAAAATCTAATATTTTAAGCATTTACACCAGAAAATTTCATTGGAGTCTCACTTTTAGGAGGTTTTGTGATCCATTCAATACGAGTCACAAATATTTATTAAAAAAATAATTGGTATCTAACGTAGAGGTAGAGGATAAAGAGGTAGTTGGATAATGAATCAAATCCACCTATAGATTTCCTACATGCCACATGCCATCAAATGCTTAGGATACCTATAGTGACTTTGGTTGTGTAGGGTATTTTTTGAGACGTATTTCAATTAAATGTGACAGAGTGAGATTTTTATTGACACAATAAGCCAATTTCCCAAAGCTTTAAGGTTCAAGTCTGGATCTGATATCAAATGTAGAGCCCTATATCCAAGATTACACTAAATTTAGGAACTATGCAATATTCATCATAAAAAAAACATATAATTACTAGAGCGCCAAATTTTAAAGATTTTAATATTCCAAATTAATAAATAAACAAGGAAATCAAGAGTACATACCTGAACTTGTAAGAATGACTTACAGTTGGACTGACAACTAGTTGATTGAAGTAGAATAAGTATACCACCTTGAGAAATAGCATGGAAACCACAATTGAGGGGTTTCTCTCCTCCTAGCCAACCCCTCAATCGTATACTGAGATCCCCTGAGCCTTCACTCAATAATACCAAGCCAGTCAAACATCATAACCAAAATCCTATTCCACCCTCAACCTCCAAACCTCCATCTTTACATAGCTGATAGAACCCTCTCCCCAAACAAAGAGCATAAAAACTAGAAAATACCCTTAATCAACACCCATTTGCCCCATTTATGCAGGAAATTCAATAATTTATTTAATTTGAAATAAATTTCATTGAAGACCACATGGCCTCCATGCACATTACCTCTTTCCTAATCATGCTTAGTAAACTAAAATAAATTTTATTTGTTAATTAAACTTTGTTGATTTTCATTTCCTATTTCTGAAATTACTATTATCTATAATATTAATATCTCCTTATTAGTTGATTTAGGTTTAATAATATTAATCTCTAATTAGTTTTAGGGGTGTTACATAATCAACCTATAAGAAAGAAATGATGGATATTATTTATGTAGTTGATACATTGAGATAATATTTAATAGGGTGGTGTTTACATATTAATACTGACCATCATAGTCTCAAGTATTTCCTCGATCAATGCCTACTCACTAGAGAAACAGAAATGGGTCACTAAGATGTTGGGTTATGATTATGAAATCATATATTAAAAAGGTCGATCCAATGGGGTGGTCGATTCCTTATATAGGAAATTTGAATATGTGGGTTCATTATTTGCATTAGCATTACCAAAATATTTTTAGGTACAAGGATCAATATTTCTCACCTCAAATTTGGCCTCAAAACGAAGAATATTAGAGGAATTACATACATCACCCCTAGCAGGTCACTCGATATTTCATAAAATTTAAGAAATAATTAAGTGTTCTTTACTATGGGAAGGCATGAAAAAACATATCCACAACTTCTTTTTTTTCCTACGACACTTACCAATGACATAAGGATGAAACAAGGAATTCACAGAGTTCTTCGTAGCCACTTCCCATCCCTAACCATACGTTGATGGACATCTCTATGGGTTTCATTAAGGGATTCCTAAGGAATGTAATAAAACTATCATTATGGTGGTGGTAGATCATCTAACCAAATACATCCACTTATGTTCCTTACCACCAACTTTTACACCCTTGTTGGTGGTGCAAGTTTCTTGGATTAAAATTTCAAGCTCCATGGCATGCCCACTTCTGTTGTCTCTGATTGTGACCCCACTTTTACCAGTAAGTTGTAGAAAGAGTTGTTTAAACCTCAAGGCACTCAATTGAATCTCAGCACAACATACCAACACCAAACAAATGATCAAGTTGAAATATCCAATAAGTTCATGGAGACCTACTTGTGCTACTTGGCATTAGATAAGCCACACCAATGGGCCCAATGGATCCCTCTTGTAGAATGGTGGTATAATTCCACTTATCATATCTCCACAAAGATGGCACCATGTGAAACAATGTATGAATAAAAATCATTCTCATTTCTTTCCTATCTACCAGGTACCTCTCAAGTTTAGGTAGTGCATGGAAGACTCCATACTAGAGATGAAATTCTTTGCATCCTTAAAGATAATATGATTATTTCCCTAAAAAATGCGGTAGGGTCTAATTGCAAAGTACATGCCAATTTACTAGAATTGGATGACGTAGGATCCATTTTCCTTTATTTGGTTGCAGCTTTTTCCTATTGGGAGAGTTAATTGAGGTAGCACGCCATCAAATAAATTTTGATCCAGTGGAAAGACTTGTTTCTAGAATATGCAACTTGGGAACCAATCAACATTTTATAGCAATTTCTGCACCTTCAACGTTGAAGACGATACTTATTTTTAAGGAAGAGGGCATATTACGGTCGCACCCTAACCCGCTTAACTCTAAGAGTTAATAACACATTTTATAAGTTTATATATTTATTATAAGGTTGAATAAGTTAGTACTAATCAATTAATGTAAAAAGGGTAGCTCCACTAAGAGGTTGTATTTTGACCATGTCAAGTAGTTAGGGTTTTGGATGTTCAAAGCCTATTTAAAGAGCTTCAAGTTTGTGAAGAGTTTTTTAGAGAGTTATTGTAACAAATGTCTACTCAAGTGAATGGTCGCCATACCACACAAGGCCTGTGAGCATTGAATCCATAATAACAAATCTATTTTCCTATTATATTGTCTTATTATGGTCTCATATGTCTAGTTTCTTTGTCAATATTTGTAGTTTAGGGAATCCTAATAATATTCTTTGTGATTCTCAGGTTTCAGGGGTAAAGAATGCCACAAAATTCAATGCATAAATATTCACATGCATGTGCATAAATAACATAAATTCAATCAGATATGGAAAAAATAATACAAATGATAGAGAATAACTTAATGAACTTTGAATGATATGAAATGACCTGGAATCTAAAAAATTGGCCATTTGATAATATAATTATTTATTCTTGTATTTGAGCCAAGATGGAAATCAATACTTGACTAAATGCTTAAAAGAAACTTTGAGAAGCATATAACAATTTAATTTCAAATATAGTTTTGAAAGCATTTTTTTACTATATCCTAAGAGCTTAAGTAGCATTTTTATCATAAGGATTATTTTAATTATTGTCTTTTTATTCTCAAGAGAAAATTTGGATGTATGTAACATTTTAACTTCCAAAAAACATTCAAAGGTATTTTGGGATGTGTTTAACATTTGAACTTCAAACAAGCATTCGAAGGGATTTTTTTTTCAACGAAAAAAAATGCAATTCATTAATATAAACGAACAACATTCTTTACAGCCGGTTAGACCTCTAAAAATATATATATGACCCTTAAAAACAAGGACATTTTTTACCTCTTATGTATCACTCCAATTTAGTTGGAAACTATTATTTATTTTCATCATAAAAAATCTCTAAAAGATGCAAAACCTCTACAACAAGGAAATATGAATACAGTATTCCAATATAATTGGTATCATTTTGGATGGATATAGCCCATAGTAAGTTTTGTAGTTCCAGTAAAACTGATATAGAAGAAGCCTTACAGAATGATTGATAGATCTATGTAATGCATCTAAAGATTATGTAAATTTAGAAAATGCTTGGTCCAGGATCTACCTCCATGATGATATCTCTCTGACACTCCCATCTCTGCCAAATGCCTTCCTCATATATGAGCCCGGTATTTGAAAGTTGATATTCTATGATATTTCTTTCTCTGTAGACATGTTGAAAAATGATATCCTAGAAACTGCTGAAAATTCTCACCAATTCTTCATATATAGGTCACAGATATATATTCCTTGGGACTCTATTATTTTTCATCTAGTTAATTATCAGAGAATAATCACAAAATACTTGTGGTATTTGAATATCCTTAGAATGATCCAAGTTTAGAGTGATATTTAGAGCTAAAATCTCTGTGTGATTGTTTGAACATCTTCCAAGTCTTGCTAAAAATTTAGTCCATCGATCATCTATTGTAAATATAATTCCTCCAACACCACCTTTATAGGTTGGTCTTGTGATGCACTATCGAAAAAAAACCAATTGTAAGACTCGACAACTAAGACTTCAATGACAACACTGATGTGTTTTCTAATTTGCATCTGAGGCATAGAATTTTTATTCTAAGTGATGCACTTATTTCATATTATTGCATCGGTTCATACATAAATGTAAATTGCATCGATGCACTAAACTACAATAAGCATTGAAAAGAAACACATGTAGCCATTTATACAAAAGAAAATATGTGTGAAGTTTTAATAGTGGACATTTTCTTTTGTATTTTGTTATTTAATTTATATTAAAGTGATGCTTTTACATGCGGGGAACATTAATGTGCTTTAATATTTTAGGAACAACAATATCCACAATAAATAAATAAATAACTAGAAAAAAACGATGCATGTATTTTTCATCAATAAAGTGAAATATTCACCGAAAAAAAACATATCATTATTTAATTCTTTGTCCAAAAGTTTGAGAGGAAACTTGTGCAAAGAGATATTTATCCAGGAATGTTGTGGAGTGGCCAATATTTTATGAAAATCCAAAATTGTAATGGATTGTAGGTCACATACAATTTTAGGAAGGAGAATTTCTAGGTATGTAACTTTTTATTATTCATTTCAATTTTTTTCCTTGGTTGTTTCAAAAATATTTATTAATCTTTTATGTTCTTAATGATATTTACAATTCATTCTAAATCAAGTAAAATGTTTTGGTAACTATCTTCAATGATGCAAACCCTGAATTTTTTGTTGCTTCCCATTTGTTTTATGTTGTTGCAAACTTTAGTATTAATATTTTACCCTCTCTACTATTTCACAATGAGTCCTTTTTTTCTAGGCAATAAATATTTAATGTCTTTGTGTGTGTTGGGAGGTGTGAGGGGGGATGGGGGGTTGGGGGGGTGGGAGGGTAGGAATCTATTGCAATTGAAACACTTATTGCATTGGATCCCAAAACATATCCATCATCATTTTGTACTATAAAGAATAATGCATTGGTGCTCTTTTTATGAAGTGATAGACTTTACATTTAGTTAATTTTTAAAAAATTTATCTATGTACTAGAGTGTATTCCCGTGTATGATGCATTGATACATATACCTATATAATATGCATACAGCAACCCAAAAACATTTTTATCTTGAAATCTTTTACTTGATTTGTAAAACATATTTTATAATTTCTTTATTTTATGATGCATGGCATTTATTGATAGAAGATGTTTGATAAAAGTTCCAAGGAAAAAAAAGTTGGAATGAGCACGATGGGAACACATCCCAAAAATAGAACAATATGAGTTCTATGAAATTTTAGTATAAAATTAATAAATTTGAATTATTAATAAGTTTAAATAATGTGTATTAGTTAATGTATGTCATCGAGAGAAAAACTTGAAAAACTTAATAAGATTATTTGCAATTTGAGTGCAAAAGAAGATAAAACCTTGATGGAAACAATGAAAATATATAAATTAGGTGAATCAAAAGGTAATCAACATGAATTTCAGATGCAGTAGCATCCGATTCAATTTACAGGTGTGCGTTGGGAGTTACAGCGGGACCTAGAGTTCGTTGATTACCTTGTTGCATAGTTGCAGTGGTTACAGAAGCAGAGCTACATTGGAGTGGAGTTGTTGTTGATGTATTTGTAACTTCAAAATGCATTCACTTGTATATTTCTTATTGTATTTCATTATACCTCGACGAAGATGTTTGTTCCTCCAATCAGAAGAGTCGTTAATATAATCAAGTGATTGAGGTTAACAATCCATTGTAAGTCAGGGAAATAGTCCCCACAATTGAGTTGAGGTTAACCCTCCGTTGTAAGTCGGGGCAATAGTCCCCACATTTGAGGGGTATTAAAGTTATTATACTCTCCTAGTGAGGTCGGCCCTATAAGAGTAAAATTCAAGTGGAAAACAAGTATAAATGGAGAGTGATACTCTCTATTTGGTGCACACACTCACTCAAAAATAGCACATGAGTGAGAGAGAAGTAGCTCGCATAAGATAGAGAGAGAATAGTTGTCGGAGATCATCTATGTATCTTTGGGTTTTACTTTTGCTTTTGGTGTTCATTCTATCTCTGAGGAAGTTGTGGGGTTTTCTCCTTTATGTTTTCCCTGAGGAGAAATATTTGTGTCTCTTGTCTCTTATGATTATTATTGTGAATGTTATTCTCTCAGATAAGATCCTAGATCATATTGATTAAATGATAAAAACATAACATGGTATCAGAGCCTCTCTGAAAGAAGACACTATGCAGTTGCAGAAGCTAGGGATTCTTAATTTTTGAGTCCCTCTCCATAAATCATCAGCAAAAGGACGCTATGCTAACTCTCCATTGAAGGGCGCATCTTTCTATCGAAGCAGAATTTGATTCTGGGCATTTTTCAGTTTTTGACCTATCACTGCTACAGGAAATTAGGGATTTTAACTGAAGAAGAATTTTTTAGTGTTCCTAGCATAGGATTTCTCTCCTCCTACAAATATAAATTTAGAGACCAATATCGAAGTTTTTGGTTGGGTAGAACTCCAGGAAAGTCAAACCTTAATTTGAAAAACCCTTAAAGACTAAAACTAGTCATTTTGGTGCATTTGCTATATCTTGAGCCTAAAATTTTACAAACTGAAGATAAATTCTTGATGAAACCTATGTAAATTTTTCAGCCTCAGATTCGCTATATTCTAGGGGATATGATTCCTCCAATTCACAGTTCCATCCTCTCCCAGGATTCAGCCTTAAACAGGTGGCCTAGGGAAAATTGCTATATCACGTGCTACGAAGGTCCAAATGAAATTTCTCAAAATGTTCCAAATAGGGAACAAACTATAATTTATACGGTAAAATTTTCATACCCCGAAGGTGAAACAGTGACAAGTGGCAGTCCGTACAAGTTCGATATTATGAACAATTCTGAAATAAGTCACCTTAGAAAAATGTGCATAAGTCCCAATTGGTGAAAAAATCCTTATCTAATATGCGGTTTTAGAAAGAGGACAGACAAGGATACCTCATTGCGAATTATCAGACACACAGAAGCAGTAATTTTGGAGATACTGCAGAAATAATAGCAGGCATTTATACAGAAGAAATTGGAAAAGTAGGGATTCCTATTCTGGGAGCTTCCCTCCACTTTTTTTAGAAAAGGAGTACATTGACAGATCACCTTGAAGAGGCCCATATTTCTATCCAATCAAAAGTTTGAAATTACAAGTTTTGAAAATTAGGGTTTATCTGACAAACCCTAGATCAGCCAGCTCTAGAACCAGGACGAACACCTCAAATCGATCTAGGAACCAAAGGGAGATGAGGCTAAGGATAGAGCCAAGAGAGTCATTGCAGATTCTATTAAACATCATATCATCCCTCATGTGTAATCCTTGAAGACACCAAAAGGAAGTGTTCGTTGCTATGATGAAGCAATCAAAGAAGAATAAGCCTATTGTTATAACCACCTTGAATGGCCTCCCAAGATCACGAGATTCATTCATTCGAGGAATGTGTGCCAGAAGGAAGCGATTACCTTTAGCAGACTCTAGGAAGAGCGCACATAAGAAGAATCTTGACTCATAATAAGAGAAGAGAAGATGGGAGAAACTAAAGATCAAGTTCTCACTATTCAAAGAAGATACTTCAAGCGATGAAGAATATAAAGGACTCAATTCTTGAAGAAACTCTCATCCATATTAGCATTTGGATAATAAATTATGATGCATGAATGAAGAATATGATAAAGATGAAGGTGCAAGAAGGACTCTACCCACTAAACAAATAAAGATAAGTATTTGAATCGTCTTTTCCTATATATCTAATTGTTTATATGACATTTTTTAGTTGTGAAATGTATTATGCATGATAGAATAATGAACAGTATACTACTAATATGCATGTGATGGGTAAGTAGCCCATGGTGCTATGCAACACTCCATTACTACTTATCTAGAATGAAACCTCTTTGTTGACATATTCGATTAGTGCACAATATCAATGATGTCATGGTAGAGATGGAAGGCATATAGAAAGTTTCCATGATATATGGATGAATGTTGTATTAGCTAAAATAGTTGCATGATTATATATTTATGCATAAGAATTTTCCATTATGAATATGCCTTATGAAATGTTTCTAACCATACAACTAATTCATTTTACTTGTAGGAAATATGGCGTGCAGTCGCCTACAAGAAAAGAAGGATGAGACTTGTTCCGAAGAAAAAGTGACGACAGTTCAAGATTCACTCCAATAAGCATACATGAAGATGAAACAAGAAGCTTTCATAGCGAAAGAAAGGGCTTCAAAAGAATATAAAGAGAATGGTAGATGAAGAATAATCCAAGGAAAGAAAGAGGCCTCAAACAAAATCTGGTTATGTTGAGCGACATCATTGATGCAGAACCTTCCAGCTATGAAGAAGTAGCCAAAGGGAAGGAGAGCACAAATTCAAGAAGAATGATGTCTAGGATGCGGTATTGATACTTGAAGGGAATTTCGTAGTGTCTTCCATATGGATCTACAAGATCCAACATGCCATATATGGAAACATCGTGGGATACAAGGAAATATTAGTAGCAGAGGAAGCCACTTGTCACTCCAGTAAATAATGTTTCAATACATAGAGTATGAAAAGAAGAGGGAGAATGTTGCCCCGCTTCAGAGGGAGTGAGTGTAGAAGATATCGATGTTTGACATGGTACAACAGGATGGAAATATTACTGATGGCTCTATGCTTTATTGAGAGTAAATCGGATTCCAACCTTTGCTTCAAGGTTGAAGGCAAAAGACCAGTTATGCTCCTACTATATGTTGATGACTTGTTCTTGACAGGGAAAGAGGAACTCATTAAAGTTGAAAGAAGGAGACTTGCTGTTGAGTTCGAGATGAAGGACTTGGTTATGATGCACTAATTTCTAGGCATGGAGGTGTGGCAGAGTGCAGAGGGAATCCCCCTTGGACAAGGGAAGTATGCAGTGGAGATCCTGAAGAGGTTCGGGATGATGGACTATAAGTCCATGGCCACACCTATGGCATCGAACCTGAAGCTATTCAGTGATGCTTCATCAGAGTTAGTCGATGCCACGATGTATCATGAGATGATTGGGCCATTGATGTACCTAACGAACATGATACCAAATATTTGCTTTTCCATGATCAACCTGAGCCAGTTCCTGATGATTGAAAATCATGCAGTGAGGTACCTGAAGGGTACAGTTGAGTGTGAGCTCAAGTATTATACAAATCAAAAGACTAACCTGTATGGTTATGTTGATTTGGATTGGTAGCGCCAATGAGAAGAAGAGCACCATGGGTTTCTTCTTCAGTTTGAGATCCAGTATGGGATACTAGTTTAGAAGGATGGAGTCCTACATGGTACTGAGTATAGCCAAGAGAGGGGTAGTGAAGCTCTAGTTTGTGATCCACATTGAGATATCTTGAAAGAGGGATTTCTAGCATAGCAAGTGAGACAGGTTGTCTCAACATAAAATCCTAGTGAAGCTTGTAGGTTGCTTAGACGTAATCAGTCTTGTAAGTTATCCTCGGATGTAATCAATCCTAGAGAAGCTCGCAGGTTATCCTTGGATGTAATCAGCCCTGATGTGATTCTATGCTAGAAATGGCTAGAGTGAATATTGATTACTTCAGGGAGAAGCTTGGTTTTCTCTAGATCAAGGTTCCTTCCAAGGGGAAGTGATGATTCTATGAGCCTTTCTGACATGGTGGTAGGAGGGGCCTCTCATGGTCAGATGTAAGTGTAGATCCTTTCTGACATGGTGGTAGGCGTGGCTTCCCATGGTCAGATGTAAGTGCAGGGCCTTTCCTTGGATGGTAGATGGTGTGCCCTACCATGTCGGTGGATGTAAGTGTTGGGCCTTTCATCGGATGGTATATGGTGTGTCCTACCATGCCGATGGATGTAAGCGTTGGGCCTGTCCAACATGGTGGCAGGCTCGGACTCCCATGCTCGAATATAAGTGTTGAGACCTACATCCAGCATGAAAAAGGGTTGGATCTGTAGAGAAATACCTTTCAGGGGGGAAGGCCTACATCCATCATGAATAAGGGTTGGCTCTATAGAACTATATCCAGCATGAAAAAGGGTTGCCTTTGTAGAGAAAGACCTTGCAAGGGGAAAGGCCTACATCCAACATGAAAAAGGGTTGGCTTTGTAGAACTACATCTAGCATGAAAAAGGGTTGTCTATGTAGAGGAATACCTTGGAGAGTGAAATCCCTACATCCAGCATG
Source organism: Pseudotsuga menziesii (assembly GCA_001517045.1). Classification (NCBI taxonomy): domain Eukaryota; kingdom Viridiplantae; phylum Streptophyta; class Pinopsida; order Pinales; family Pinaceae; genus Pseudotsuga; species Pseudotsuga menziesii. Next base: position 29,889 of record LPNX010152375.1, on the reverse strand, counting down.
AAAAAGGGTTGTCTCTGGAGTGGAAATCTTTGCAGAGGCAAGGTACTGCATCCAACATGAAAAAGGGTTGGCTCTATAGAGGAAGTCCTTGTAGAGGCAAAGCCTACATCCAGCATGAAAAAGGGTTGGATATGTTGATAAATAACTACGTGGAGGCTATGCCTACATCCAGCATGAAAAAGTGTTGGCTCTATAGAACTTCCTATGATGAGTAGAATTGAGAGATAAAACCATTTGCTCAAGATAGCAGGAGTAGTGATGATGATGATGATCCAGTGATGAAGACTTGTGCTAATGAACTAGGTCAAGAGAATACCTTCCTATTTAAGAGGGAGTGTTGATGTATTTGTAACTACGGAATGTATTCACTTGTATATTTCTTATTGTATTTCATACAGAGATGTTTGTTCCTCTGATCAGGAGAGTCATTAATATAATAAAGTCATGTAAATTCATTGAGGTTAACCCTCTGTTGTAAGTCAGGGAAATAGTCCCCACAATTGAGTTGAGTTTAAACCTCCATTGTAAGTTAGGGTAATAGTCCCCACAGTTGAGGGGTATTAGGGTTATTAGACTCTCCTAGTGAGGTTGGCCCTATAAGAGTAAAAGTAAAGTGGAAAACAAGTATAAATAGAGAGTGAGACTCTCTATTTGGCACACACACTCACTCAACGATATCACATGAGTGAGAGAGAAGTAGCTCGTATAAGAGAGAGATAGAACAGCTGTCAAAGATCATCTTTGTATCTTTGGGTTTTGCTTTTTCTTTTGGTTCTCATTCTATCTCTGAGGAAGTTGTGGGGTTTTCTCTTTTATGGTTTCCCCAAGGAAAAATCATTTTGTCTCTTGTCTCTTGTGATTATTGTTGTGCATGTTATTCTCTCATATAAGATCCTAGATCATATTGATTAAATGATAAAAATCTAATAGTTGCATCCAGGTAAAGTGATTATGTCTTGTGAATTGGATGTGACCAAGGAGTTGCAGCATCTCTTTTTGCTACTCATAATCCTTTTCTACTATGAGTGTGGATTGGAAGTGCCAAAGAAATTGCAATGTCTCTTGATGCTACTCGTAATCCTTTGCTTCTACAGCTATGGATTGGAAGTTCCAAATGAGTTGCATTATCTCTTGCTGCTAGCCGTAATCATTTGCTACTGCGACTTGTGGATTGGACATGACAAAGGAGTTGCAGCATCTCTTTCTACTACTTGTTTAATAATCCTTTGTTGTTGTGACTTATGGAAAGGACGTGACAAAGAATTTTCAGCATATCATTTTGCTACTCATAATCCTTTGCTACTACGACTTGTGGCTTGGAGGAGTTGCAACATCTTGCTACTACTTGTAATCCTTTGTTGTTGTGACTTGTGGATTAGAGGATTTGCAACATATCTTGTCACTACTCCTCTTATTACTCCTTGTTAATGCGACTAGTGTTGACAATGCACAATGAAGCTAGAAGGTTGTGGCCAGTGTGGGAACTTTAAATTGTAGAAAACTAAATGGATCATTAGTGAAAAGTGGTAGTGATGTCATGAATGTATGGACATCTAGGAAAATAGGGCATAGTTGAAGATCAGAATATTAGGGAAATGTGCATTGGGTGTGCCTACAGGATGGATAGTGTTAGGTTAAAACATAATGTCTGGGAATAATGAAACACTTGGACAGTTACAACAATTATTTTTGGAGAGCATGTGTAGAAAAGAAACACATGGAATGTGTAGCAGCATATACGGAATTCACATAGAGCTTAAACATTGAGGAATTTGGATTAATTAAGGAAAATGAAAGGAATAGGTAGAAGATGGAATATGGAAGATGATAGGGACAAAAAATGAACAGTCATGAAGAGAAAAAGAGAGATTCAACAGAAGAGAAGAGGGCACGCTAGATGAATAAGAAATATTGGGAATAAGGTGGAATGTGTTTAGGCTTCCATGTCCTTCGTCCTAGAAACTGGAGAATGAGAGAGTGAGGAAGAAATAAATGTCTGGTAATGCCAAGATTTGTATTCTATGTAATTTATTCATCTTCAATAATAACATAATCATTGGATATTGTGAATTCCTTGCATAGTTGATATATGTACTTGAATGTGTGAATGGTTAACTTAATATTGTTATAGAGCATAGGGTCCTTTCTTGGCTAATTGAAATGATGTGGTAGAGTAACTATGGGTTGCAATAGGATCTAACAATTACCTTGATAATACTATGAATGTTGTGATAGCAGTTGCAACATGTGTGTGATTGTTGTTAACCTATATATCCCCTATGTATTGGAGAAAAAGCATGTTTTTGTTGATCAAATAAAATTCCTATGTTATAGTAACAACATGCATGGAGAAAAGTGACAACATGCTTGGGAATTGTGGTTAATTCTATGTGTAATTGGGTCAGCCTTAAATGTGTAGTTTTGAGCCTAAAGGTTGTCTAGAGTGACTGATATTGGATGATGGTGTATTGATTTGTATCCCTGGAAAATGGATGGTAAGACTGTGATACAAAGTTCCTTTGGGTTAGTCTTCATTTAAATATTTAATAACACATATCTTTGTGATTACTATTTCAGAAAGCCTAGTATACTATAGTATATACTCCTTATTTGGATTTGTGTTGAGTCTTGTCTTCGGACCAGCATTCTGTTGCGAGGGTACTCTGATGGTGCTACTAGAATCCATGGCGCTACATCATGTGGTATCAGAGATATCTTCAACTCTAGGTTGTGAATATTGGAGAATTAAAAGAATGATTTTCAGCTCTAATTTGTCTTTGGCTTGGCTCTATATCTAAAAGATTGTGGATTATTAATCTTTGTTATAGGGAAAAGACAAGAAAGATTGTAAAAGGAGTTCATCATGAATCTGGTAAAATAAGGTCATAGTGGAAGGAATGGTGCAAAATCTTAGGAACCAAGCTTCAGAAAGATGGATAAGCTTCAAAAGAAAAAAAAGGTAGAAAGTTCGAGTTATGTGAGTATATAGGGAAAAAAGGTTGCATGAAGTGAAGACAACCTAGAGGGTTGTTGTTGAATGAGAAGATAGTCCTGGGAATGTTATTGTTGGCTAAAGGAAGTGTGCATAATTTGAGATAACAATTGAGGTGGAAATTACCCATGATTTCTCAAGAGAGTCATGGTAATGAGCTTAAACATGTGGTTTGAAGCCAAGCATGAGTTCTTGTTGCATGAGGGACACCCCATTAAAGGTGTAACATTGGAGAGAGGTATAGATGACTCCATGTCATGGGTGAGTAGATTTCCTTGACCACATAAGTAGGATATTGATGAAGAGTGCAGTCAAAAGGTTTCCTGGATGGGAGACTGACCTCTTATGTTCCAAGGAACATGTTGGTAGCAGTGTGATGGTGGTAGATCACATTGTTGACGGATGGTGAATAGAAATTCAAAGAATGTGAATGTAGAGATACAATGGCTTGTGGAAATAGATGAAATAAATGAAATTGTGAAAAGAAACATGTGGTTGTGTGCAGTGATATGAAAAATGGTATTTGTTACCCATTATATGTGTTGATAAATTTTGTAGGAATAAGTTGCAACATTTGAAGAAGGGTTGTTGCATCTATTACATAACATATCAAGGTAATGATAGATATGAACATGGGAATATGTGTTAAGGTATATATCATATTATTTTGAATATGTGAATGCATGACAGAATCATCAATTGGGGCAGTCTACATGTGGATTGAGTCTAGTGAAGTGTAACATGTTGAGGATTCCATGTTGTGTGGTTTCAAGTCTGAGTGGTTGGATACACTATAGGCACTTGGTACGTTGCATGAAAATAAGTAGTTGAATGTCTTTGTATGGACATTGACTCAATTCAATATGTGCAGAAGGATTTACATCAGTTGAATAATGATGGATGGAATAATTGGAACATGGAATTGTTGATTTGGAGATGTACCTCACAAACTTGAGGACATGATTTTCTAAATAACCTTGGGATTCTGTTGCAGTAGCATATGAGTTAATTTATAGGTGTGTTTCGTGTCCCAAATTTTTCATTGGGTCACAATGGCCTAATCACATTTTCCATATTCATTAGAGTTTGTCAAATTGATGCTAAGGGTCAAATAATTGCCAAGGAGGAAAATTACTAGTTTCCTAGGTTGGGGGTGGAAGCTTTGGGATTTTGAATAAGGGGGGAAATGAATGATGTTTGAAAATTAGAATGGAATAAATATTTAATCCCATATTTATGTATTTAAAGGGTTAGGGTATCACTCTAGCATGCTCTCCCCCTTCTAAAGTAGTGTTTTCCTCTAGGTTGGAGGTAAGAAAATTGTTATAAAATGGAAGACGACTCTCTCATTGAATATTCGAGAAACATATCCTTCCATTGGATGAGGAAATATTAGATATTACGCTAATGTAAGTGACACTCTCTAGTGACCAAAACTAGAAATTGTAAATGTTCCAATGAGTGGACCCCAAAAAAATGAGGGTGCAAAATTGGCCATGCTTTAAAACCCTAAAAATCTTATGAGAGTTTTAGGGCTTACTAGATACTACAAAAAAATTGTAAAGAACTATGGAATAATTAATAGCCCCCTAACATACTTATTAAAGGACGTATTTGTATGGAATGATGTGGCTAAGAAGGATTTCTTAGATTTGAAATGGGCCATGTGTACCACACCAGCCTTGGCAATGCCTAATTTGACTAAGATATTTGTTTTGGTATATGACATTCTCTTGGGTATACATGTTGTAATTTTATGCCATTTCCCTAATTACCATCACTCTTGACCCAAGAATAAAACCTTGCTTAGATTTTAATCATTCTCATCAGTAATTCCATGGAGAGTGAAGTAGTACTCCATATGTGTAACCCAACTAATGGGGTTAGAAGCACCAAACTTATTCATAAGTACTTTGGGATAGTGGTGACACATTTTTTTTTCAGATTCAAGGCAATGTGAACCATTTTGATACCCATTTCCATTGCAAGATACAACCCCCTCTGATTTCTCTAGTGACTCCAGTTCAATCCTCTTGGATTTAATCATGGTACCCAGGTTGTCCATGAAAGTGTCTAGCCTATATTGGAGTGACTCAAAATTAGTATCTAGTTTGTTTAATTAATTTGTGATACTAGATTCTAGATTTAGTTCAAGCATGTTTATTTTTCCCTCCAACTCCTTGAGTATGGATTACATTGTTGTGGGTCTAGTGTGGACCACTAATCCATGGGTATGCAAGAATGGTTACTATAAATGTTTTCCATTATAATCGACATAAAACAAAGATCCTATTGAGATAGGTCTCATTTAAGGGTGTAGTCATAATCCACGCACCTTTTTATTTATTTTTTTTATTTTTTTGTAGTAATATGTGGAATGTGCAATAGATTATAGGGTTTGTAGGGTCATACAAGAAAGGCAATTTCAGGTCTATAAATCTCTAATAATTTGCAGAGTAAAAAAAAATTACTTGGCCCAATAACTCAGGGAATTAACTAAGGAGGCTCAACCATGCCCTTAGCCATACTACCCAACTACCTAGGTACTAGAGCATGCTCTCCTTGGGTGTTATTTGCTATAATAATCAACCCATAGTTACCTACATTAGACATTAATTTAATTATTTTTGGTGTATTACCTAAGAATAGTTTCTTAGATTCCATTCTATGTTAGTTGCCTTCTACATGTCCTAGAAGTCAACACATGCTAAAACTGAGTCATGGAGCACTTGGGAAACATCCTAGAACCCCAATTTAGCATGTCTGCTTTATTCCAGATTCTCAAACAAAAATAATTAAATTAATGTCTAATGTAGGTAACTATGGGTTGATTATTCCAACACCCCCCCTTAAGCCTAATTTTATGAGTAAATATCAGAAAACTATAGGGCCTAGCAAGAAGGCTTAGTCGCCATTTACATACTTCTTGTCCATACAACCAAGGAAAGAGGAAAAAACCCAGTGGGAATATCCTCCCTTAAACATGGACAAGAAAAAACAAAATTTGGAAATATTGTCATCAATAATGCTTCACAGCATGATCAGCAATCCCCGGGAGTGATTTGATATTTCTGAAGGTCTTCTCACAAAAAAAATTTGGTGAAGATATATGCTAATTTTCTGAAGATTCACAGAAGAGTAGAAGGATGTAATGAACCATGCATTTTCTATGACATATTTGGGATTGTTGAGCCAATTCTTGGGTTTTGAAATTGCTCAATCCAAACATGGAATCAAAGTAAATCAATCCAAGTATGCTCTATATTTTCTCAACAAGTTCAACATGAAATATTGCAAGCCAAGAAAGACTACCTTCCTTTCAGGAGTTAAACTTGAAGAAGCAGGTTCTTCTCCTATGGTAAATAATACAATGTATAGGCAGTTGATTGGGTGTTTGATTTATGTTACACACACTCGACCTGATTTATCTTATGCAGTTAGTGTGGCTTTGAGATACATGGATCAGCCTCATGAGATCCACTGGAGAGTAGCCAAAAGGATCCTAAACTTTGTTCAAGGAACAAGAACTCATGGGATCCTCTGCAAAGCAAAATCTTATCTTGATTTGATTGGGTTTACTGACAGTGATTGGGAAAGTGACAACACAAATCGAAAGTCTACATCAGGATATGTGTTCATGCTTGTAGAAGGGCCAATCAGCTGGTCAAGCAAGAAGCAGAGTGCCATAGCACTCTCATACACAGAAGTAGAGTATATAGGAGTTGTAAATGCAGCAACTCAATGTTTGTGCTTGCAGGGGATACTTGGAGACTGTGGCTTCGAATTAGAGTTTTCAACTATTATCTACTGTGATAATCAGAGCACGATTTAAATCTGCAATGATCTAGTTCAGAGACAGTGAACCAAGCACATTGAGATCCATATGCACCACATCAGACAACTTGTGCATGATGGTACCATTGATCTACTCTTCTGTGCATCTTCAAAACAAGTAGCAGACATCTTCACCAATGTTTTTTTGTGAGAATACCTTTAGCAATATCAAATCATTACTGGGGATTGTTGATCATGCTATGAATCATGATTGAAGACAAGATTTCCAAATTTTGTTTTTTTCCTGTCCATGTTTAAGGGAGGATTTTCCCACTGGGTTTCTGCCTCTTTCCTTGGTTTTATGGACAAGTAGTATGTAAAGGGTGACTAAGCCTTGTTGCTAGGCCCTATAGTTTTCTAATATTTACTCATAAATTTAGTCTTAAGGGGGGGTGTTAGAATAATCAACCCATAGTTACCTACATTAGACATTAATTTAATTATTTTTGTCTTATTACCTAGTTTCCTAGATTCCATTCTATGCTAGTTGCCTTCTACATGTCCTAAAAGTCAACACATGCTAAAATTGAGTCATGGAACACTTGGGAAACATCCTGGAAACCCAATTTAGCATGTCTGATTTATTCCAAATTCTCTAAAGCGCGTATCTACTTTTTCTGAAAAGCTGCCTTGTTTTATTTCTAATTTAAGGCAAAAGGAAAAGCTAGACTAGGTGTAGTTGACTTGTTTTTTGCCAACATCATACTCCCTCCTTTTCTCCAAATAAAAGCATGTATGAGTTGTCTTTCCATCCCTCTTTATTTTTCCCACTTGACTTAGCAAATTCATGAGCATCTACCTAGATTTGGAAACTGCTTTATGCACCTATGGGGGATTTGACTAGATTTGGTAAGCCTGCTTTTTTACTATTTCGAATGGAATATTTATGCATTCAATTCTCTCATGTAACTATTAATTATAGTATCCTATTACTTCATAAGGTTGGCTATTGCACACTTACTCATTACAGATTAGTGTTATTCTCCAATTTCAGTCTCCTTTGGTGTTAATTTTGCATGTTTGATTAGCAATTTTGTGAGTGTAATTGTTCTATCTCTTGGGTTCAATTTCCACATGTTATCAGAGCATAGGTCTCAATTTCAATTCCCCCGAGCTACACCAAAGGTAGGATGTTGGAGTATCGGGTACCTCCACATGGTATAACCGCCACACCTCTGGGAATATAAAACCAGTGGACTAACTGCCACTCCTGGTGATAAAGCCTTGTGTTGGGTTTCAAATATTCACCAAAATATGTAGGTTTTGGTGTAATGAAAAACCTTACATGGTATCAGATCATTTGTAGATCGATTTCTCTCCTTCCAATTCGTTATTGCAGGTTCGACATCATTGACTGGGAGCGCATTCTGCTGACTAAAGGGCATAGTTTATGAGCTATGGACCAATCTCAGAAGATCATATTGACTCCATTCAATTTATTTGAGTGGAAAGCTGAGATGGAGATATTTTTGAGAGATAAATGTCTCTACAGGGTGACTATGGCAACTAAGGCAAAGCCCAATGCAGCTGCAGAGAAAATTAAATGGCACAATAGGAGGGATGAGGCTTATGGTCTTTTGTGTCTGAGCATTTCAAGAGACTTCCTCTTCCATATTGATGGATTGACATTAACTAATCAAGTGTGGGAGAATCTATAAGATCTTTTTAGAAAGACAGATGAGATGAGAGGACATCAAATCGAGAATGAGCTGATCTCCTTGAGTCCCAGTATCTTCAAATCATTGCAATTCTACTTTTCCAAGTTTAAGGCCCTTGTTTTGTAGTTGAAATGGTGTGGGATCGAAAAGAAGGAAGAGAAACTAATCTTGGCCATACTCTCTAAGATTGGTCCTGACTATTCAGTGTTTGTTTCAACCTTCCATGCCACCAAGTTGACAACTCGAGCCTGGAAGATGCCTAGGATTGCAGAGTTCATGGAATCCCTCACACAGGAGCAAGATAAGTTGGTGATGATGGGCACCATCAAACCTTCCAAAGACCAAGATTTGGTTGTTGGAGATTCAAGGGTGGATTCAAAAAGCAAGAAAAAATCTAAAAATCCACTTGAGCAAAAGAGAGACAAGTCTAAGTCTTAAGAGGAGCCACAAGGTTCCAAGAAGAACTCCCAGAAGAAGAAGAACAAAGGAGAAATGAGCAAGTGTGCATACTGCAGTAAGGGCTATCATCCTGAGAGCTCTTGTATGAAGAATAAAATTGACATGTTGACCCAACTCCTGGAGAATAATAACGTCTCCCTTCCTGATTGCTCAAAGAATAAGGAAGGAGGATCAAATTCAGAAGACAGAGAGAGAGTACATGCCTTGGTTGTTGGCACATCAAGCTCACCTAGCTTCATCACAGACTCTGTAGCTTCTAGACATATGGTTTCGACAAAAGATACATTCTCCTCTCTTGACATGTCGAAAGGTCCACCAATAGTTTTTGTAGATGACTCACTCACTGATAGTTTGGGGAAGGGTAGGATTGATCTTGACCATGGTAGTTTCAATAATGTGTTGTATGTTCCAGGTCTTGCCTCCAATCTCTTGTTAGTGTATCATATGACTCACACTAGGTCTCCAATGAAGGTCATATTCTCCCTTAATGATGTTGAAGTCACTGATATTTCGAATGGTAAAGTCCTAGCAAAAGGTGTTGTTGATCACACTTCAAAGGTATACAAGTTTTTCCATTTTCTACCCTACTCAAACCCCTCTGCTCTTCTGATTCATGCTAATGAATCAAGAAAGATTTGGCATGAAATATTTGGCTATCTTAACTATAAGTATATTTCTAATTTGAGTGAAAAAGATATGGTCATAGGGTTACCAAAGATCAAGCTTTCTAAGGGAGTCTGTCAAGGTTGTATCCTAGGAAAACACCCAAAGCACAAGTATGAGAAGCTAGTCATGAGAGAACCTCTGCACCTCTTGAGCTGATCCGCGGTGACATTGCTGGTACATTCCCTCATATGTCCATGAGTCAAGCCAAATATGCACCGACCTTCATAGATGACTTTTCCAAGTATTATTGGGTTCACTTCCTAAAGCAAAAGTCTGAATTTTTTAAACTCTTCAAAGTCTTTAGAGCCTTGGTTGAAAACCAGTCTAGGAGGAAACTCAAGATCCTCAAATATGAAAATGGTGGTGAGTATGTCAAGTTTCAATTCATTCAGTATTGTAAAGATGCAAGTATTTAGATGCAGCGTTTGATCCCTTACACACCACAGCAAAATGGTGTTGTTGAGAGAAAGAACAGATCACTGAAGGGGATGGAAACCTGCATGATGGAGGATAATACTTTGCCACCAAAATTTTGGGCCAAGGCTATAAATTATGCATACTACATCCAGAATAGTTTGCCTCATAAGGATCTTGATGGTATGACTCCTTTTGAAGCTTGGAGTGGGAATAAGTCAAATGTGACCCATTTCAGGATTTTCGGCTCAAAGGCTTGGGCTAGAATTCCAACTGAAAATAGAAAGGATTTGCAACCCCAAATCCAATATTTCCTATTTGTAGGGTATTCTAAAGATTCAAAAGGGTACAATATTATCAACTTGAGCACTAACAAATCTTTCATTGAAAGAAATGTTCAGTTCCAAGAAGAGCCTTTAGTAGCAGTTGAAGTTCGAGAGGCTTCTTCACCACCAGAACCATTGATTGTAAGTGGAGAGACTAATGAGTTTTTTTATTCTGATATGTATGATAATTATGATTTGCTTGCATATACTAATAGTCCTAAAAGACCAAAATGGGCAGAAAATACCATTCATGCAGCTGGGGAACTAGCTGGAAATCCTAATGACACTAGGAGGACTAGATCTCAATTTGAGATTGCCCTTTGTGTGAAAGATCCTTTATTTGCTGAGAAGTGATATCTAATGGTTGAATAAGATCCGCAAACATATGAATATGTATCACATGATCCAATATGGAAAACAACCATGAAAGAAGAATTCAGCTCGCTCTAGAAGAACAACACTTGGGAACTGGTTGATCTTCCCCCGGGGAGGAAGCTAGTTCAATGTAAGTGGGTTTTAAAGACTCAGTTTGATTTTGATGTTTTGCCTTTGAAATATAAGGAATGATTGGTATCCAAGGGATACTCACAAGTACATGGTATTGACTACAATGAAACCTTTGCACCAGTGGCAAAGATGGACTCCATAAGGCTAGCTCTAGCCATTGCAGCTTCTAAGCAGTGGGAGGTACATCACATGGATGTGAAGTGTGATATCCTAAATGGAGATATCAATAAGGAGATACATGAAAAAACCTGAAGGGTCTGTTTCTAATCCATCTTTAGTGTGCAGGTTAAAGAAATCATTGTATGGGCTCAAGCAAGCCCCCAAGGCTTGGTATGCCAATATTGATGGCTTTTTGCTATTACTAAGTTTTGTTCGATGCAAGTATGATCCTAATGTCTATTTGAAGCTGATTCATGGTTATTTTATGATTATTCTCTTGTATGTGGATGACCTATTGATTACAGAAAGTTCAAAGAAAGAGATTGCCTCCTTGAAGGATGCAATGAACCACACATTTTCTATCACAAATTTGGGATTGTTGATCCAATTCTTGGGTCTCGAAATTGCTCAATCCCAACATGGAATCCAAGTACATCATTCCAAGTATGATATATATTTTCTCAACAAGTTCAACATGAAATATTGCAATCCAAGAAATACTCCCTTCCTTTCAGGAGTTAACCTTGAAGAAGCAGGTTCTTCTCCTATGGTAAATAATACACATTATAGGCAATTGATTAGGTGTTTGCTTTATCTTACACATAATTGAATTGATTTATCTTATGCATTTAGTGTGGCTTCGAGATACATGGATCAGCCTGATGAGATCCATTGGAGAGCAGCCAAAAGGATCCTAAACTTTGTTCAAGGAACAAGAACTCATGGGATCTTCTACAAAGAAAAATATTATCTTGATTTGATTGGGTTTACTGACAGTGATTGCGCAGGTGACAACATAGATAGAATATCTACATCAGGATATGTGTTCATTCTTGTAGAAGGGCCAATCAGCTGGTCAAGCAAGAAGCAGAGTGTCATAGCACTCTCATCTACAGAAGCAGAGCATAGAGGAATTGTAAATGCAGCAACTCAATGTTTGTGCTTGCAGGGGTTACTTGGAGAATGTGGCTTCGAATTAGAGTTTTCAACTATTATCGACTATGATAATCAAAGCACCATTCAAATATGAAATGATCCAGTTCAGAGACAGTGAACCAAGAACATTGAGATCCATATGCACTACATCAGACAACTTGTGCACGATGGTACCATTGATCTACTCTTTTGTGCATCTTCAGAACAAGTAGCAGATATCTTCACCAAATATTTTTGTGAGAAGAACTTCAGCAATCTCAAATCACTGCTACGGATTTCTGATCATGCTGTGAAGCATGATTGATGACAAGATTTCCAAATTTTGTTTTTCTTGTCCATGTTTAAGGGAGGATTTTCCCACTGGGTTTTTGCCTCTTTCCTTGGTTGTATGGACAAGCAGTATGTAAATGGTGACTAATCCTTGTTGCTAGGCCCTATAGTTTTCTGATATTTACTCATAAATTCAAGCTTAAGTGGGGGTGTTATAATAATCAACCCATAGTTACCTATATTAGACATTAATTTGATTATTTTTTCCTTATTAACTAGTTACCTAGATTCCATTCTATGCTACTTTCCTTCTACATGTACTAGAAGTCAACACATGATAAAAATGAGTCATGGAGTGCTTGGGAAACATATTAGAAATCCAATTTATCATGTCTTCTTTATTCCAGATTCTCTAAAGCGCATATCTGCTTTTTTTGAAAAGTTGCCTTGTTTTATTTTTGATTTAAGGCAAAAGGAAAAGCTAGACTAGTTGTAGTTGACTTGTTTTTTGCCCACATCATCCTCCCTCCTTTTCTCCAAATAAAAGCATGTATGATTTTTCTTTCCATCCTTCTTTATCTTACCCACTTGACTTATCAAATTCGTGAGCATCTACCTAGATTTGGAAATTGCTTTATGCACCTATGGGGGATTTGACTAGATTTGGTAAGCCTGCCTTTTGACTATTTCGAATGGAATATTTATGCATTCAATTATCTCATGTAATTATATATTATAGCAGCCTATTACTTCATGAGGTTGGCTATTATACACTTACTCAATACAGATTAGTTTTATGCTCCAATTTCAGTCTCCTTTGGTGTTAATTTTGCATGTTTGATTAGCAATTTTGTGTGTAATTGTTCTATCTCTTAGGTTCAATTTCCACATTATTATTAGTGTATTATAACAACCAAATGGTCAATGGGTTTTTCTAGAGTTGGTTTTAGGCATATTTAAAGGAATTCCTATATACCAAAGGATATGAGGAAATGGGATTATGTATACAAGTGTTATTTGTTGTGGTACTACTCGAAAGGATACCAATAGGGGCTACAAGGATTTTTTACAAGGTGACTTTATGTGTATTTCATGCATGCATTTGTTGTTCCTCAGGTTGTACCCCTTAAGTTGATGGTTCCTTTATCTTCTCGAAACATAGGTAGATCTCAAATATGAAACAAATGATTTTATAGGAGGGGTTACAAGGTCAAGAAGGGTTGTATGGGATGCACCATTCCTATGCCACTTTATACCATTTATCCAATCCTCAATTCAGGGAGGGAACCCTAATATTAGGATCCAAAATTTCCTAGTATTTCATCCTAGGTACCTATAGATTCACTTGTAATTTATTGATTGGACTTACAACCAAGATATGTGGTGCATAAAATTCATCTCAGTTGCTGAAAAGTAACTTGAATGTTAATTTGATGTGGAGGAGAAAATATATATTCGAGTATGATAATTAGTGAAGGAAATACAAAAAGGGTGCCTTAATTATATTTCATTCCTCTAAAATAAAGTGTTGTACCATAAACATATTCAACAGTAAATCATTGATCGTATTTCTATTAAATACATTCATAACACATACATAAAAATCATGTATGCATGGTAATTCTAGATCCACATATTCAAGCAAGAGAATAAATACATTCATCCATATAGAGGAAAAGTAAACAACATACATGAGACATTATTCCTTCAAGCACTAGTGAAAAATCACCTCGTCATTGGATTCAAATCAATAATTATCTCATTTATCATAGCAATTACAACAAGGGGGGTCCATTGAACTCGTCCTTGAGATTAATGTTTTTCTCTATGAGAAGTATTTCCCTAGTCCCATTACAATGAATAAAAGTAGAAAGAAGAAAAGGAAAACTATTGTTGCAGGTCCTGAAGGAATTCCCTAAAAAAAATCAACAGCCTTTTGGATATACAATCACGAACCTCCTCTGTCTTTGTTTCCATCATTCCTTTTATAGTCTTTCTACCCAAATGCTAACTTTTCACTTTGTAAGGAATGTTTAGTGTGATGTCTTGTTGAGTTGATGATATATCATATGCTAAGTTGGCATTGTTTATGTTCATCTCTCTAATAGTCAAAATTTAATATATTTGGGTTTCCCGAGCGCACATCATTTTATTTCTTATGATTCCCTGAGGAATCACCATATGGGGCTTGGGAAGATGCTTCTACTTGCTCTGAAACTTGTACCTTCTACATGTTTTGCACAAAGTTCCTTAGTGTCTGCATAGTATCCCACCCTTGTTGAGATAAACTTTTTCCTCCTTTCAAAATTCTAAATGACTTGTCTAACTTTGAATGGGGAGTGTAATTAACTTCTCCAAAATTTTGGATTTGATATCCTAGCAATGTTGCAACCTAAATATATGGATTTAGTTGATTTAGGTTTTCACTAGTTGTTGGGATAGTTGATTTACCAAGAACCAAATTGAATTCATGCATCGAATATTGCATTAGCTTGTAGTGTATTATCACGTGATATAATTTGATATTGGTGTCCCATGGGCATGGGAGACCATTTTGAACCATGTTGTCAATTGTTTTGAAGAAGGGGAAAAGTGATGCTTCCATCTCCTTCACTTTATTCTTAATAATCTCTAAAGTGGTGAATTTTCTAACACAAATTTCTATATCCATGCGAGCAAATGTCATATCATGGATGCCAAATACTCTCAACTTCAGTAGTTATAGAATTCACCATTGTTTTTGCTACCTTAGTGGTTTGATATATGCTCTGTATAAATTCTTGATTTTTCACCAAAAATTTATTGACCTCCTGATAAACCGCATTAAATTCTAGAAAAAATGAAAGTGAGATCTTATTGAAGGGAAATGATTAGATATTTTTGTTCACATTATTTCTTTGGTTGATGACAAGGTTTTATCATTTTGGCTTCATACATGGTCTTCCATTCATTGACCTCTGTTTCTAACACAACAATATTTTTCCTCAACTCATGTGATTTTTGCTCTGATTTGTCAAATATTTCTCCTTGGATCCTAAGGTCATCTTTCCTTTTATCAGGCAATTCTTCCCTTTCAACAGATTTTCTTAGATTATCAACAGTCTTGGTCGTCCACTCCATACGTTTTTCATCTAATTGTTCAACCCTTTATTTCAATATGGATAATGTTCCCATGGATACCACTAGTTGGATGCTAGAGGGGGATTTCCTTTAGTTCCTTCCTTGATTCTGCATGTTTATGTTTTAAAGAGTAAATTTTATTATTTGATTCTTCCACTTGGAAGCTTAAATACCTAGCAAAATTTTGTGTTTCCTCGAGTTATTTTATTCTTTTATAATTGATTTTTTTCCTGAGAGAGTAAGAACGTGTTCGCTTTCCATCAAAACTAGCTCTTCAATAAGCTTATGTTTCTCCTCTGCCATCTAATGGGGGATTGGAAGATATTGGGTCATCTGAGAAATTTCTAAGTGTTTTATCATTTTCACTTTTTCAACTAGCGGAGTGAGTACTTTTATTGAGCCTTGGGCCCCTTGTCCTGATGTTACAACCATATTTTGTATCATAATGTTTTCATTCTCTATGATCTTTACCCTAACATTCAAAAAATGATGCTTAACATGTGTAGCCTTCACTTGATTTTTGTACTCGGTCATGGAGGAGATAGCTTGAAGGTATTTTCTATCAACAATACAAGCCCTATGCCATTGACACATCATCCTAAGCTGGAACATATGAAATATCAAGGGTGACTGTCACATGCCCCAATTTGCAAAACAATTTTATGTTATTGAGGAACATTATGTTATATTTTATGTTAAAGTTTTTAATTAATGACCAAGTTGGGTCAAGGATAATTTAATGTATTGCTGAATATTTTATTTAATAAATAAATAAAAGATGAGACAACAGCTTAGGGAAGTTGTTAAATGAGTGTTTACTGGTCACTTGGTGGAGGAGACTAGGTTGAGAGTAGATTGACATGTGGCAGCATCCTCAAACTACTTCTAGTTGTTGCAAGTGAAAACTTCCCTATATTTGTGGTCATGATTCCCCAAGAAAGTGGAACAGGATCAGGTGGCTCATTAAGTAAAAACTGACCCAAAAGACCTAGGCATGCTACTAAAACTTCCCATTGAAGACACTTGAGGCTGCTCATTCTGGATTTGTGATCATTCTGAGTGAATGAAGTGCACATGTGAATTCGATGGAGGGGACTAGCTAAAGTAAGTTTGAGGGGATAAGTGCTGAAGACTGAACTTGTGTAGCTATTCTAAGCTGAAGTTCTTACTGTTGTAAGCAGGACTGAGCTACTGCTGAACAATCAGTGGAGTTGCAGAGGATTTCAAGACTACATCTCTCACCCAGTGCTCTACCAGGAAGATTAGGAGACAAGCTTGGGGGTCCTAAGAATTGTTTTTCAGCTCTTCTCCAGGAGTTGGTTGGGAGGAACAGCCTCCTTAATATGTTTTCATCTCATCTATTTGACAGGTTATATTTGTTAAGTTTAGTTATTTTATTTACTGCATCAGAAAATTTTAATATTTTTCTCATGATTATAGTATACTGTTATTTTATTTCTGTTAGGGATAAAGAAGGAAGAGTTACTTATGTTGTGAAAGTTAGTTACTAGCTAGATTAGGGTAAATTAGTAGAGATATTGTTGAGTTAATTGATAGATAGAAAAAGAGAATTTACCCAAACTATATTTTTCCACGCCTCTTGCAAGGAAGTACTCTAGTACCGTGAGGTATATTTAATTCAGATAAGTAGATTTAAATAAATTTGAAATCAGATGTAAATGATTACTTCTACAGGTTTTGTGTATTCTAATTGTAGAATTTTAGCTGTATTTGTATTATCTATTGAAGGTAACTAAATTATCTAATCACAGGTAGAAGAACAAATTTAAAATAATATATAATAGTATGCATAATATTTGCACAACCAAAACTAGTAAAGTACATATTATAAATCCAATAGGTAAACTTATAGTTTAACTATAGCATCAGCGATTATAAGTTTTCCCTCTAGGACCTACTGTGATAATAAAACTTTTAGAAATTACAATATATAACCATTGTAATTGGAAGTTCATGTAAAGCTAGGTTTATATACTAGAGAACTAGGTAATAATACATGGTTTAGAAGGTCTACTAATGGAGAGTTTTTAAAGATTTAAAAGAACTCAAATAGATATGAACAATACCATAGTCCAATCTCTGCACAACATTGTGTAGTTGGGGATACAAGTACGTGCAACATTTATTCTCTTTTATAAGATTGTTAGGTCTCTATGCTCTTTTTAGCAGAGGTAGAAGTGTTCTCAATCTATAACTCCTAAGATATGGAATATAAGCATATAAGTGAAAATACAAGAGGGAAGAATTACTTGGATAAGTACTAAAGTGGTAAACATAACTTCACTTAACCCATCCTTTCACAGTAGTATTTTTACCATCAGTTGTGCAGTTTGAAAACATTAGAAATACCAACGATACCTCTTACAGGGTCAAGCTACAAACAAACTTTTTTTTAAACTAGCATTTTATCCTATGCTAGTGGAGTACCATTCTCGAACTGGATTTTTACTGGAACAAACTGCTTACCTATTTAGAACCTGTAAAAAGAACCATCATTCCACTGCATTAGCTATAAGCTAAGTAAGCCCCGATCTCACCTAATATTCTTCCCTACTTGGCAAAAGAAAGTAATAACACACTTAGCACCAGATTAAGATACATTTCCCTATCTTAATTTCTAAAAACATAAACTGTTGCATTCAAGCTTCTTAACACAGTACTTTAAGATAAACTAATAAAGTATATAGAACTAAATAATTATAATGCTCATGGTTAATTATTACTGTTTGAGTATCCGCTAACGTTATTGGTTCATTGGCAATGACAACCTAAACATTTTATGTTACATGAAAAATTTTAATTTTTTATGAATTTTTGGGTTATTACATGTGGTATCAAAGCCCAGGGTTCAAATACTAGGCCTGAATGTGGCTCAACTTGCAAAAATAAAACAGTAGATTTAAAACATGTATATTGATTTTACTTTTCTTTTGTAATTACACCACAGAAAAATTTTCTGAGTTAATTGCAGGTATGGAAGGATTGGAAGAATATGTGCATGAGGAGTCCCCATTTACTGAACGAATCAATTCTAAAAGAGAACCTATACAAGAATAAATAACTAATAATTCTTCTGAATTATTACAAAGAGTTAAGGAACTAAGAAAAGAGATGGAAACGGTCAAAAAAGAAAATAAGAGAATCCTAAGAGCTCAGGAGGACCTAAATCAGATTTTAATGGAAAGATTTCAGAATGAGGAAAAAAGATAAACGAACAGACTTTGAAGATATGCCCTACCAACATAAAGATAAAAAGACTAAACAGTTTAAAATCGAAAGTAGCTCATCTTCTGAGGTTTATGGCGATCCACATAAAAAGAATTTTCAATATACTAGTGATAATAGCGAAGATAATCATCATACCAGAAAAAGAAAGTTTAAACCTTAAAAAGAAATCTCTGGAGACTTCAAGAAAATCAAGCCACCAACCTTTAATGATGAAACTGAGAAGGGAGAAGAGGCGGAATCATGGCTATCTGGGATGAAGAAATATTTTCAAATTTAAAATTACTCTAATCAACTAAAATCTAGAATGGCTATTTATAACCTCACTGGGAAGACAAATATTTGGTGGCAGGACCTAAAAAGAGTAAAAGGCATTAGGGAGAAAAACATTAACTGGAATACATTCAAGAAATATTTTAAGAATAAAAAATTTTCTGAACAGTACTATGAGGAGCAGGCTAAGTAATTTTACGAACTAAAACTGGGAACAATGAATATGAAATAACTAAATAGTAAATTTCTAAGTTTGTTCAGGTATGTGTCGTATATTGTGGATGAGAAGCCTAAGGTACATCGGTTTCTCAGCTGTTTACCCTATCATATAAAATACAGAATTGAGTATGACAATCCAAAAACTTTAGAAGAAGCAATGAGAAAGGTGAATTTATGTTATGAACAAAATCATAAAAAGGAAAGTATGACAAACTAGAAGGAAAAAAGAACTAATAATTTTGAACAGAAGAAGAAAGGTTTTGTACCTAACCAAAATTTTAAGAATAATAACACACGAAATTTTCGTAGTAAAAATTTCCAAGGGAACAAAAGTAATTCACACACAAAAACAAATGGTCAAAGAAATAAAGAATCCTTTAATAATCACATTAACTATACCAAGAATTTTGAACGAAAGGAACCAATAAGTGCTGGGAATGTAATGGTCCTCATTATGCATCAGTTTGTCCCAACCAGAAGAAGACTGTCAGCAACATACACACAACACAAGAGGAGATGACTGTCAGTTATCTAGCAAGGACAATGCCTAGGATCAATGCAGCACTGGAGAACAGGCAAGCAGATTATCAAACTTCCATGGTGGAAGTGGAAGGTAAGCCAAATCAAATACCTATATCTATTTTAATCAATCCAGGGGCTAGTTTAAGCTATATTTCTCTTGATTTAGTAGAAAAGTGTAAGTTATCAGTAGAAAAGTTTGCAAAGTCTTGGTTAGTCCAGCTAGCTACTGGTGCAAAAAGAAAGGTGATCAGCTTTGTTAAGAATTGTACAGTAAAAATGGATCAGTTTGAAACCTCTGTTAAGCTTAATTTTTTACCTTTAGGTTCATATGATATGTTAATTGGTATGGATTGGATAGAATAGCATACGATAATCCTGAACTGTTTTGATAAAACATTTACTTTTGTAAGTAACAATGGAGAACTAATAAATGTAAAAGGAATCCCTAGGAAAACAAATATAAAACATATTTCTGCTTTGCAGCTTAAGAGAGTTGTTCGGAAGGGCTGTAAAGCCTTTACTGTAACACTAACTAATGAAGAAAATACTAGTATCAAGGATAAATTAAAACTAGAAGATATTCCGATCCTAAGGAAGTATTTGGATGTATTTCTGGAAGAAGTTCTGGGACTACCTCCGAAGCGGGAGCTAGACTTTAATTGTCAAAACCCCAAAATTTTTGAAAAAAATAAAATTTTTAAAATACATATAATTTCCATAAATGCAGTCACTAATTGTTTGATTAGTTATCTGTTATCGAAATTTATTATTTATTGGTTATGTTTAGCAGTAGAACAGTTCTTTTCAGTTTACTGATTTTGTTCTTTTTGCGACCATACAAAAGAGACTGTCATGTAAAAACTGGACTTACTTAGCTTCCGAGCTAATGCAGAGAGTTCTTCCTGTTCTTACAGACTACAGGTACGAAGCTTGGGTGCTGCTTAATAAATTTTTAAAGCATTTGAATATAGGATTGTCGCAAACAGTGAACTCAGTAAAGTAATAGATACTTAAACAAAATTCCAGTATTCAAGGTATAATTACTTCACTGTTTCTATTCTTTTACTTCTTGAGGGATAGAATTTAGTTCAACAGTAATGGTTGCAACCGTTTCCTTTCTAGTCACAGTATACCATAGTCCTCAAAAGATTAAAGAAATGTTTCACGTCTATCATGGTTGTCAATTGTATGATCCAATACCTTAATTAATTCTTTACAAGTAGAAAAGTAAGATCAAGATTTATTTTTAGTTATCCATCTCACTAAACTATGTCATGTCTGAAAAAGAATACCATACAGTGTTAAAGAGCTTATGTATCCAATTCTTACTTTCATTTCCCCAAGTTTTAAGGTAATTACAATCTCATGCATACTGCAGTCAAATAAAAGAGGCTAGTATTAGAGGTTTAAATTTCTCTATACCATAATTGTTTGGAGAATAATCATCTATTTACAGTCAGTAATATTATTCAAATCTCAATAGAACCTTTACATATTTAGAGATCTAACAGATTTTCATACAATCCTGCTAGTTCCATACTACATCATTTAAAGTAAGTAACTACTATAAATATAGACTTACTTATCATGGTTAGATTATGTAAATAAATAAATTCTTTTTCATGACTTAATAATATTCTAGTTTTGAATTATTAATAGATTGGCTTAAAGAACAATAGCCAAATCTATAATAAACTAAGTCATAGTATATGTCTTTATACTTAACAAGTCTATGGATTATCTTTAAGTTTACCTTCTATCCTCTTTTACCATGATGGCTTCCTTAACTCCTTTGCATGAACAAAAATATACTTGGTTAAATATAATTCTACTTTGGTTGTTTAATTACTAGGGTATCAAGATAGATACTCACATTAAGAGAATACCATTAATCCGTGTCTCATAAGTTATACTTTATAAGAACCTTGTCATTTTCATGAATATAATCTTTTGATGATAGCATCGTAATATGGAAAGGAAATATGCAAAGGTATAAGTTATAATACCAAGGTAAAGATTATATTTTGCAATATAAATTAAGAACATAATCATAAGGGTCATATGGTTTCCCATGACCTTGATAATTACTAACAAGATTTTGTTGTGACAAAATAATGTAGGTTTCATGCTACGTGCAATTCGAGATAAGTGAAACAATGGATAAACAATAAAATGATTGGAAATCATTTGTAGAATCCTGGACTATACAAAAGTTACCTGAATTGCATAAAAAACTACTTGATAACGTGGCACTTCCTGGTCCATGCATTCGATTGTTAAAAAGGCCGTAGTCAAACCCTAACTCCATCATTTTTCCTTTGCCTTTGGGCATTCTTCGTTCTGTTGCGATTTTCCTCAAGGCATTGTCGTTACCTTGCTGTGTGATAGCCTCCCCATTGTTGTTCTTCCTTGAAGGTTCATCCACTGCCTGTAGAGAGGTGTTATTGTGACATTGTTTGGGTTTTTATGAAGGCTGTTGAACATACTTAGGGTTTTTCTCCCTCGCCGTTTCCTTGTTCAAACCCTCGACTGCAACTTCTTTCTCCTTTGTGAGTGTTTAATTATTCCTTGAGACAGTGTTGGATGTGTGCTGCGCAGTTAACCCTTTCCTCCCTTTCTGCAGAAGGTTTTCTTACTGGAAATCGTGGGTGCTTCGCAGTTAGATGGTGGTCACGCTTACCCAAATTTTCTGGTAAGAGGACTGTCAATCCTTAAATTTATTCATTGATTTGTTTTTAGTGTAAATAGAATTATTTCCAAACAGTTTTTAAATGAATTCTTCTTGTTACAGGTCGACCCTTCCTCCGTTTGGATGTGCGAGATTACAACAGCGGTTCAAGTTTTACGGTAAGCCTGGTTTTTAACCATGGCCATTACTATTTTCTTGGTCCATCTGGAACAAATTGGTTGCGTTGCCAAAACTGTCACCCTTGGGGTTTCATTTTGCTTGTTACTTTCTTTTGTTGTTTTTCTAGTAGTTAAAGATGCCTTTGAGCCACGTAAGGAGGCTCTAGTTCAGGCCGTAACTGTATTTTAATTCTTTTGTTAGAAACTTGGAGAAGCCGTGGCTTAAGAATTCTTTCAGACTCTTTGCTTGGCTTGACTGTGTAAATGTTAAGTTAATGAATAACTTGAAAAACAAAAGGGGTTTGAAACCCTTGACTTTAAAATTCTGTTAGTTTTCTTTTTGTACTTACAGGGTTAAAACCCTAACTTATTACATAAGTTGTTCACAGTCCCTTCAGTTATCTTAAGCTTACTGTGCTTTGCTTCTATTTTATTTCTTACTTTGCTTACTTGTATTATAATAATAATGATAATCTGTGAGCTCAGCCGCAAAAGAAAATTTTCATGATCTTGGAATTTTATCCTAGGTTAATAACATATCTCTGTAAGTTATTTTAGTTAAATTGTTTTAAATAAATCGACTTGATAAAACGAGCATACTGTAACTCTATATTTTTTTAATTTATATTTATGGTGAAGTACTTGAGTAACTGACAGTTACTCTCTTTTCAAGTACAGAAATTATGTTTGATCTTATAATATTAAAATTTGACTAGATTACCCATTATTACTGTTTCTGTACATAATAATAATAAATTACATTTTTTGTTCATACCATACATATAATAAAATGAATATTTTGTAAGTATAATACCTTATGTATCAGTAATATTATTCTTGTGTTTAATTATACTTAGTTACTTTTATCTAAGAGAGTTGGAATGTTTTCATTTAGTTATTATCCTGCATTATAATAAGTTTGTGTTTTATTACAGTAAGTAAGGTATTTGTTATGAACAGCCCTTTTGTATAAATTCCATTCCATTTACTGGTGATATTATAATATAATACATTGTTTTTATTTAATAATAATCTATAGAGCTGGGCTATAAGTGTTATAATTATCAACTGTATTTTTTATTAGTTATAAACACAAGATAAATTATCATTTATCTACTGTGTTTTCACATCTTCTATATTCTATAATATTTCTTTTAAAAATAACCAGTTAACAATTATAAAATTTATTTATAAAAGAACTTAATCTGTTTACTGCATAGTTATTATTTTGCCCAGTTAATAACTTAAGAATTATAAACTACAGTTACATATTTTGTTTATAAATAACTAGATAAAACATAATTTAAATGAATAATCTATGTACATTTATATATGTTCTTTTGTAAGAGAATCCTGCTAAAAACTGATATACCTGTAGAAAGAAATCGAAATCTAGCTATTCTATCTTTCCATTCAATTCTTAGATAAAACATTCATTAAGATTGAAAGAAAATAAACTGTGAATCTATGAAGCACTTTAGGTTACTGAAAGTAACTAATTAACAAGAACTGTACAGAAAAATACTACTCCCAATACCAAGATAATTCCTCTACAAATAACACAGTGATACTACTCTAAAATTTTACTATCATTCTATGCTATATTATTATCATATCATCCTTCTATAATCCTACCTCTGTGCTGGAGTACGGTCTGGTGAACCTAGATGTGGAAAAACACAGTGGGTCTTTATTTTTCATCAACAGATTAATTACTGATAAACTAAAACATTTACATTACTAAACTAGCTAACTCTTCTGTCATATAATATAAGCATAACATTCATCCATTCACACTCATTAAAACATAAATAGTTAAGTGACAGAACCTGTTTGAACTGGGACAACAACAGCAATGGGAGGCCGTTCCTCCCTACCAACTCCTGGAGAGCGCTCAAACAACGACTCCTCAAGACCCCCGAGCTTGCTCTGGTCTCCCTGGCTGGAACTAGGTGCAGCAAAGTCAAATACCAATCTTCAAACTCAGTATTAATCCAGAACTTATCAGTAAGCTCTCCCAGCTAACAAGCTGTAATAAACCAAGTTACTGCAGCAATCCTCTCAGACAACTTCCTTACTATTTTTCCCTCTTTCCTCAATGAATTTCCTGAATATCATTCACCTGAATGAATTCTCTCTGGAAAATATATATGAGCAGCCTCAGCTCTCTTCATTGAGTACTTTTAAAAGATTGCCTAGGTCTTTTTGAGTTAGTTTTCATTTAATGAGCCACCTGCTCTAATCCCACTTTCTTGGGGGATCATGACCCCAAATATAGGGAAGTTGCCACCTGCAACTTAGGAAGTGTTTGAGCATGCTGCCACTTGTATTTTTCCCTCCACCTAGTTCCATCCACCAGTTTGAACAGTAACCTCTTTTTAACAGCTCTCCCATGCTGTTGTCTCCACAATTTATTTATTAATAATAAAATATTCTGAATTACATTCCATTTCTGTTGACTCTGCTGAGTCATCAGTTCCTACTATTAGTTTTTCATCACATTAAGCTAGCATTATGATCTTAGGATCTTTTCACTGAGAGAATAACAAGCACAGCAATAAAACACAAGCACATCACAAGAGACAAGAGACACAAAGATATTTTCCTTGGGGAAACCATAAAGGAGAAAACCTCGCAACTTCCTCTAAGATAGAATCAGCACCAAAACAGTAAGAGATCTCCCAACAGCAGTGGCCTTCTAGTCCCAGTATATTTCCTCCTCCACAAGTGCGCCCCACTTAAGAGAGTGAATGATGTGTGTGATAAATAGAGAGTCTCCCTCTCTATTTATATTCTTCCGTTCACTTGAATTGCCATTTCACACGTAGGCTCGACCTAACAAATACTACTCGAGCCTACACCTTAATTAGTGTATAATAACTCAAGTGCCCCGAAACTGTGGGAACTTACCTAATGACTTGACATGGCTTGTTTACATTATTAATCCTCCCGATCGGAAAATCGGGGCATGACCACATGACTCAAATACATAATAGAAACATCCCGGAATAAACATCGGGTTACAATACAGAAGATACATAGAAGAATACATTCCGAAGTTACATATACATCAACACTCCCTCTTAACTAGGAAGGTATTCTTTCGACACAATTTTCAGCATTGGTCTTCTTCTCTGTATCAGCTGGATCATCTCGTCTTCAAGTCATCTTCATCTTCAAGTCATCTTTGTCTTCAAGTCATATTCTCTGGATCTGGATCATCTCTCGATCTGGATCATCATAGAACATCATCACTGGATCTGGATCATCTCTCGATCTGGATCAACGTCACTGGACTGGATCTGGATCATCACTCGATCTGGATCATCACTGTTGGATCATCATTACTGGATCTGGATCATCACTCGATATGGATCAACACTGGTGCTATCTCATGATTCTTCTCGTCATAGGAAGTTCTACAGAGCTAGCCCTTTTTCATGCTGGTTATAGGCCTACCCTCATGTAGGTCTTCACCCAGCACTTACATTTGACCTGCTCGTCAGAAAGGCACGCCCAGCACTCACATCTGATCATGTAGTAAACTACAATCCCATCAGAAAGGCCCAGCACTCACATTCACCAGCATGATAGGACACACCTACTATCATCTGTGAAAAGGCTCAGCACTTTCAACCACTAGCATGATAGGACACCCCTACTATCATCTGTGGAAAGGCACAGTGCTCACCTCCACCAGCATGGTAGGACACACCTACTACCATCTATGGAAAGGCTCAGCACTTATAATCACCAGCATGGTAGGACACACCTACTACCATCTGTGAAAATGCTCTGCACTTACAATCACCATCATGGTAGGACACACCTACTACCATCTGTGAAAAGGCACTACACCTACAGTCACCAGCATGATAGGACACACCTACTATCATCTGTGAAATGGCACAGCACTTACAGTCACCAGCATGATAGGACACACCTACTATCATCTGTGACAAGGCTCAGCACTTACATCCATCCAGGCAGGAACACATCCTGCTCACAATGATGGAAGGGCATGCACTCATATATGATCATGATGGGAACACATCCCAGCAATCATATCAGAATGGCCCCCAGTCCTCCTTGACTGAGCTACCTGGTAACTGACCAGGCACCTCCATTCTCCTAGAGAATGGCAGTTGCCCTTACATCTACCCTACTCGTCGGAATGGCCAACACTCACATCTGACATGGAAGGAACTTAATCCTTTAGCCATGAACAGAATGGTTCAGCCCTTACATCTGATCAAGTGGGAACACATCCCTCTATCACATCAGAATGGCTACTCAGTTCTTACACTGAGTGTTCCTGGTAACTGACCAGGTGCCTCCATTCCTAGAATGGCAATTGCTCTTACATCTATCCTACTCGACAGAATGGCCAGCACTCATATCTTACATGGAAGGGAGCAACCCTACCACCATGACAGAATGGCTCAGCCCTTATATCTGACCTACTCATCAGAATGGCTATGGATCTCAACACTCATATCTGACATGGAAGGAACCAATCCTCTCACCATGACAGAATGGCTCAGCCCTTACATCTGACCATGGAAGGAACCAATCCTCTCACCATGTCAGAATGGCTATGGGTCTCATCACTTTCTCTGGGAGGAAGCCTCGATCTCGAGAACACCAAGTCTCTCTCTGAAGTACTCGAACTTCAGCCTAGCCAATGGCTTCATGAATACATCAGCTATCTGTTCCTCCGTCGCAACATACAAGAGCTTCACTGCTCCTCTCTGCATCATATCCCTGATATAGTGATACTTGATCTTGATATGCTTTGACCTGTCATGAAACGCTGGATTCTCTAACAACTTCACGCAACTCTGGTTGTCACAATGTATACAATTAGCATCTAACTGGAGATCAAATATATGAGACAGTAGCTTCTGCAGCCATACTGCCTCACAACTAGCTGAACAAGCTGCGACATACTCTGCTTCAGCTGTACTCAGTGCCACACAGGATTTCTTCCTGCTAAACCAAGAGATCACACATGATCCCATACTGAAGCAACATCCTGAAGTACTTTTCATGTCGATGGCACTGCCTGCCCAATTAGAATCAACATAACCCTCCAGTTTAATCTTCTGATTCACATCATACTTGAGCCCATAATCAATTGTACCCTTCAGGTACCTCAGAATATGCTTTGCAACTGTCAAATGAACACTTCTCGGATCTATCAAGTACTGGCTCAAGGTGTTCACAGCAAAGCAAATGTATGGTCTCGTGTTCGTCAGGTACATCAATGACCCAATCATCTGACGATACATCATAGCATCAATCGTCTCTAATGAAGCATCACTCAATAGCTTTAGGTTCGATGCCATAGGTGTGGTCATGCAGTCCATCATCCTGAACCTCTTCAGGATCTCTACTGCATACTTCCATTGTCCAAGGAAGATTCCATCCACACTTTGCCACACCTCCATACCTAGAACAAAAGTGCATCGACACATAACAGGAGCATCACTGGTCTTCCGTCTTCAACCTTGAAGCAAAGGTTGGAATCCGCTTTACTCTCAGTAAAGCCTAGAGTCATCAGTAATCTGCCCATCCTGTCGTACCATGTCGAACCTCAGGATCTTCTGCAGTCACTCCCTCTGAAGCGAAGCATCATATTCCCTCTGTCTTCTGTACTCTATGCACTGAAACATTCTGTATCGGAGTGACAAGTAGCTTCCTCTGCTACTAATATTCTATGTGACCATCTAGTGTATATACTTGCATCTTCAACCTTGTATAAAAGGTTAAGATCTTCATCGGGCTCATCATGTATGTGTTTAAGTTCTTACTGGCTGCAGTCTAGGCCTTCTTTTGTGAGAAGCCTCGTGCTACGAATCTTGCTTTGTATCCCATGATGTTTCCATCTACTGCATGATGGAACTATGAACTTTTCTTTAGGTCTCGATACTGCACTCTGACATCATTCTTCTTGAACTGGTCTTCCCTTACTTCTTGGTGGCTGGAAGGTTCTGCATTAATGATGTCATTGCACTCGTCATATTATTCTTCATTTTGAAATGTCGTCACTTGCTCTTTGGAACAAGTCTTCATTCTTCTTTGCTTGTAGGCGATTATGTATGCAGTCTTTCCTACAAGTCAAATGCATTTGTATGGTTAGAACATTTCATAAGGAATATTCATACTGGCAAGTTACTATGCATAAGTATATGATCATGCAACTACGTTAGCCAATACAACATTCATCCATATCTCACT
The DNA here is from genome assembly GCA_001517045.1 of Pseudotsuga menziesii. NCBI lineage: Eukaryota > Viridiplantae > Streptophyta > Pinopsida > Pinales > Pinaceae > Pseudotsuga > Pseudotsuga menziesii. Next base: position 1,201 of record LPNX010152375.1, on the reverse strand, counting down.
GAAACTTTCTAGATGCCTTCCATCTCTACCAGGACAACATTGAGATTGTGCACTAATCCAATATGTCAGCAAAGAGGTTTCATTCTAGATAAGTAGCAATGGAGAATTTGTATAGCACCATGAGCTACTTACCCATCACATGCATATTAGTAGTATACTGTCATTAATGCAAACATCTTATCATGCATAATACAATAACTGAATATAAACAAATGAATAACAAAACAATATCATGAAATGACAATTGAATACTTATCTTTATTTGTTTCGTGGGTATACTCCTTCTTAAGCCTTCAGCTTCATCGTCTTCTTCATTCATGATAGCATCACGGATCCTGGGTGCTTCTGCTTCTGCTTCTTCAGGTTCTTCAGTAGGTCTCTTTCTAGATTTGTTGTAAGCTGTGTCTTCATCAAATGTTACATCCCTACCGACGTCAATCTTCTTGTATCCTGGAAAGTAGATTCTGTAAGCCTTCGAGCTTTCAGAGTAACCCACAAAAATGCCCTTCTTTCCTGAAGGATCTAGTTTTGTTCTCTTCTCTTTTGGAATATGTATGTACACGGGACAACCGAATATTCTGAGATGGCTGACTTCTGGTTTCTTGCCAGAGAAGAATTCTTTAGGAGTCTTGTTCTCAAGTACTCTATGTGGAGTACGGTTCTGTACATACATTGCTGTTCTAGCAGCTTCAGCCCAAAGATGCATAGGTAGATCTTGATCATGAAGCATAGCTCTTGTAGCTTCCATGATAGTTATGTTCTTCCGTTCTGCAACCCCATTCTATTGTGGATTATAAGGAGTTGACAACTCCCTCTTAATCCCTGCTTCTTTGCATAGCTCTTTGAATTCATTCGAAGTGAATTCTCCACCATTATCTGATCGAATGGTCTTGATATTCTTTTCAGTATGGTTCTCGACCAAGAATTTCTTGAACTTGCTGAACACTTCATCTTTCTTTTTCATAAAGTAAATCCATGTCTTTCTAGAAAAATCATCAATAAAAGAAACATAGTATGCATACCCGCTTAGTGAGTTTGATGGAATTGGACCACATACATCGGAGTGAATGATTTCTAGAATGCCTTTGGATTTGCTTTCACTGCTAGGAAATGTCTTCTTTGTATTCTTCCCTTTCGCACATCCTTTGCAAACTCCATCATGCTTTGCTTGGAATTTTGGAAGTCCTTCAACAGCTTTGCT
>LPNX010152365.1:1119-13273 GCA_001517045.1 Pseudotsuga menziesii | reverse complement strand
AACCAATGAAATGAGGGTAATTTCCAAGGAAAATGTGTTCTTCAGAAGTCTAATGTGCAATGCATGTTAGCAGTGTTGACCCTTTTTATTGAATAGGAAAATGTATGCTTAGGGATATGCAGGAAAGTGTTTTAGAATCTATTGTGCTAGTTGTTGCAAAATTTTGGATTGATTGAGTTTTTAGAATTTCTAACATTTTAGATTTCCATTACAAAGTACTAAAGAAATATCTATATTAAAATAATTCCTAATTTAACTTTAAGTTATAATAAAATATAATTTGAAACATCCTTTAACAAGAGGTAATATCGATGGCATGAAATAATATATTTATGTGATAGTACCTACATCTATAAAATAAATAAGTTCAATTGTTGGAATACACATTTTTTATTAAACAAGTAGTTGTGAGTCCATTTACATCACAAAGGGCATGGTTACCCATAGACTTGCTTTACATACTAAATGTGTCTACAAATCTCAGCATAACTGGATTTTACATTACTGTCTTTTCCTTAAGGCTATTGCAGTGAAACCTACTAACTCAAAGTTCTAAAATTTTAGCTTTAACCAAACCTAGAGAGGAATGCCACACTATCCATATTCAACATGAGTGAGAGATTGTTGCTAGCAATAAGGAGAAATGAGGAGAAATTAGATGGCATCAGGGTGGCTTTTGCAATCAAACTGAAGGAACTGGTTGTTTCTTTTGCTTCTATTATGTATGACTATTAGGTCGACAAAGTCTCCAGAAAGTCCATGGCCTCCAAATGGACTACTATGGCCATGACCATGTTTGATCTCCAAATCAATGAATTCCTTACTGAGCTTAGTGATAAACATGCTGCGTAGAATACATCCATATCCGCTTGCTTTGTTGCTCATGAAGAGGAAGTCAAGCATGCCAAATACATTCCATGAGAAGAAGTCATCTCTACTTTAGTAGTTTCTAAATCCATTCAGGCTTAAGTATACCATTGCTAGAAATAAGGCTTGGTTGTTAATTGTGGTGGTAATTACTAATTTGTTTTATGCTCAGTCTTAAAAATGAAAGAAAGCAACCCTGCAATTTTTTCTAAAATCAATGAATTACTTTGATTTGAAAGCGTGATAATAGAGACTACAATTCCAAGATTGCAGAGACGGGTCTGAAATTCAAGATTTTGCATCAAGTTACATGGTTACATTCTTAGAATGATATTTGATCTCCAGGATTTGTTTGGGTAGCGTGCTCATGGATATGTATGCAAATGTGGGATTTTAGATGATGCATGCAAACTGTTTGACAGAATGACTGAAAGAGATGTGGTGTTGTAGAGTGTGATTATTACAGGCTATTCACACAGGGGCAGTGTGACGAGGCCTTGAATCTCTTTCATCGAATGCAAGTAGAAAGTGCTCAGCCTAACCCGATTACAATTAATGCAATGATATCAAGGTATGTCCTTAAAGGCATCATTGACGAGGCTTTGAAATTATTTCTTCAAATGCAACTAGTTAGCACAAATACCTAGCATACTTCATTGATCTTGCTAAGATTCTCACCATCAATCTTGCCAGCCATGGGATGGGAGATAGATAGGCGGTCCACGTTTTTTCATGATAGTGTAGTCAACACAGATGAGGGTGCAAATAATGACCAAAGAATGCCATCCATTGATAGTGTCTTTTAGGATTTCATGGGATTTGGCAATTCCATGATCTTAAATATTCAGGAGTTTGAGAAAGTTGCTACAAAACTAGGTGATAGTATTGATCAGTATGATTCACATGTTATGTCTTTGGAATATCCAGTATCTCCTTCAAACACTGGGTCGAAAAAAAGGAAAAGGATAAAAAGTGTATAGAACAGGGTGGCTAGAGTTCCAAGTTCATCAACCAGCCCTAGCATATTCAATAGTTGTGGTAAGATTGGTGAGAAAAGTGTGAAGGAGGTTAGGTTTTCTATGAAAAGTAATCTTATCTAGAAGCCTCCTAGTCCCCTACCACCCCATTGCTCATGTGCCACTCCGATGGGCAGTGCACTGAAGAAGGGAGTACTTCTGGGTCCAATCTGCATCTTGAAAGAGTCATATAGTCTCAAAAGTGTCAGGTGGAAACCCATTTCTGCTTGGAAAATCCAGAAAATATTGAAAAGCATTTCACCTAATGCCAAGCTGATTCGTAAACGGAGGTCAAATGTTTTGCAAAATAATTTATACAGAAATTGCTTATACATAGGTAATGTCAGTTCTACATATGTTCATATAAAATAAAGTTCATATTCATGACATCAGTGAATTTTTAAGTAGATTAAAGTTCATATTCATAACATCAGTGAATTTTTAAGTAGATTGCTAGCTTGTATTGTTTGTTGTTTTAGATATGGTTCTTAATTAATGCCTATTATTATGATGAATTCTCCATACAAAGGCATTTGATATAAAAAAAAATGGGGTTCACGCTCAGAAATATTTTGAGGAGTGAGATTTCAATGTTTTCCAGGACTCATGACCCTGTTTTTAGAGTGAAAAGATTATGGACGGCAATAAAAACAATTTAATTATTTAAATTTTGGAATATCTAAAGTCCTAATTTTATTCCTCCAAAACAAAATCGTGAAAATTTTTCAATATCTTTTTGTCATGCAGCACATTGCATGAGAAATGTTTCTGAATTCTAAGATCAGAGTTATTAAATTTTCTTTGCTAGGATATAATCTAATAAAACATTAGAGAATTGCACTACCTCTTGTGATTTATGATTTCATTTTTGAAGTATTTCTCAATTATTATCAGGTTAATAAAATAGTATTTTCCTTGTTATAATGCAGGAAGGAAGATGTTTGGGTAGGCCACCTACTGTCAGGATACTCTTTACCTATGGAGCATATTGGTGGAGCATGGAAATAAGCAATGCGGGTGGTAGTTGCAACAACACAAGAAGCATTTCTAGGAGCAGACGTCCTTATACATCTTGATATGATGTAAGCATCACTCTTTTATTTTCTTTATCTATTGTTGATGACCAAGAAACAAGAAAAAGAAAATTTAACATAATTTCTCCTAAGAAACTTATAAAAATAATGAAGTTGATTCCATATTTGTTCTTATTGGGTAAATTTGACATATTGAGTTCTTAGCAAACTGTTTTAATAGTTGTTTATAGATTTAGAACATAGTGAATTCCCTTTCTAAATTTTCATCAATTCTAATATATATATATATATATATATATCCCAAGTTGTTTATAAGACCACTAAAAAAAAATCATCAATCTAATGGCAAGCCCTGTTGAAGGTAGTGCCCTCACAAATCTGAATTCTAACCCACAATATCTATTGCAATTGGTTGAAGAATTTGGTCAAACACTTTGGTTCCCCTTGACTATTATTAACTTTCAATTCTCAGATTACCTTAAACTTAGTTTCCCTTATTTGACAAATATCTTTTGAAAATTTGAAATTTTAATGGCTATACCGCCAATGACAATGAAATCATGTTTTTTGCTCATTTTATGCGAAGAGAAATTGCTCGATCAAGTCGGGAATTTCAGTGATGGGATGGAAAATTTCACCTTATAGCATGTGGGGATTGACCTGCATCTCTTGAGGGGTCGATTTCACTGATTTTTCATCGATTTCACAGATGAGGTTGTGTTGCATTCTAGTCAAGACGAACGTTTAGGTATTTTCTCGATCTTCTGCAACAATATTTTGTTCGGCTTATTTTCCCTGTAAACTCCATCCCTGTAACTTCACACCTAGTATATTAATGTTGGTTCCTCCATCCTTTACTATTGAATTTTGGCATTAGCATATAACTTTAAAATTTGCAGATAAACTTAAAGAAATAATAAGTGCATTAAAAAACACATTCATCACACCAACACAATGAACACAAGATTTTTCACTGGGGAAACCTTCAAAGGATAAAAACCCCAAAATCATTAGTAGCTCATCTTGTGAATGAGATGAGCTTTGTGAGAATGGCAACAATGAGCTGATCTTCATCCTTCTCCACTTAGCATTGCTTCAACTGATATTTTAGGTTCTTGAATTCAGTGATTCAAAATTGGATGGATTAAGAGTGATCAGATCATTTTCTAGCTGATGGATCCTCATCTCATCCTGCTTATCAAATAAGGAGGCAAGCTTGTCCCAAACCTCATTGGGATTCTTTAATCCTTGGATGTGGAATTGAAGATCTCTAGATATTGAGGAGAGAAAGTGTCCATGGGATTCATCAAGCCTATTCAAGTACTTTTCTTTGTCATTATCTAAAGCTGGAACTGCCTCTATTTCTTCTATGAGTCTGAAGAGTTGCTTGGTGCAGAGCATTACCACCATGTATTCCTTCCACTAGTGATAGTTGAAGGGAGTGAGAGGCTCTATTGAATGATCCATTTTGAATGCAGTAAGAAGGACTGAGTTGTTGTAGCGAATGCAGTGAGAAGAAAGGGCTGCTTGAATGCTGTAAGAAAAGCTGATAACCTATAACACAATCAAACATATAAAGTAAGCTTGACAGTCTTCAATTTTGGAATTTCCTTCACACCCAACATAGTTGATCAAGCAATCTTGATCAACAATTTCCTAACTTGGGATATTAAGTGGTAAATTCTACACTTCTGGTGCAGTACTGGAGGGAGCAATTAGCTAAAAAAAAATGATCCAGCTAGAGATATGAGGAGGAGAGGTGTCTTGTCCATCGAGGCTCTAATACCATATTAAATTGAGCACATAGATATATGGACAAACACACAACTCACAAAATAGATCACACAATTTACTCGGCAATTGAAGAATGAAACAGTGCAAAAATGGCTTGCAGCTGTGAATGCTTTCATTAATAAAAAAAGTAATCATATAATAATTACAATGAAGTACAATGGCTTTAATAGCCACATGAAATTCGAATCCATGTGAGGAAATTCGAATTGATAGACTCTACTTGACTGTACGTAACTAAGACCTTGTCTAAATCACTATCGGAGGACTCAATAGTTAACTGACCTTGTCTAAACCATAATCGGAGTTCATCAGAGTTCTAAAACACAACTCAAGTGTTACATTTAGTATTAACTAAGGCTAACTGACTGTGGTAGGTGAGAAATGCGCCCCTCCTGAGTGCAGCCATGTAAACCTAGTGCTAACTGAATGTAGAGGACTAGAATTGAATGTAACTGACTCCTAACTTAGCTTGACTAGTCATCAACTGAACTGAACTGACCTTGATTGGTTTCAACACTCCCAATGGCTCCTAAATTGTAGGGATTGGTCTAGGAGGCTCCTAAACTAATGCAACCAAGTGCAATCAGTGGCAGTAGGCCTCAATTAGTGTTCCCCACACTTTAGTAACTGAAACATGTGCCCCAATTAGGCCAAGTGGACCCAATGGTGCTAATGACTAAAAATAGACTGGATGGACTCCCGATTTAGACATGACTCCTGATTTAGACATATGACAGAATTGGACAAGGGAGGATTAATAATCCTAACACGGGTCTTCCTGAAAAATGATCAGTGTCTGCCCGGAAATTTTCTACCTGCTCGTAGCACATGTGACTACTGCTCAGCCTGCCAGAGGTAAATCTGTGGCTACCGAGACTTGGGTTTGGATTAGATCTGGGCCTCGGCTATCTGATTTCAAGGCTGACAGGCAGTGAGGGTTACTGCCCGAACCCTCAGGAAGATGCCTGTAGGGAAGCCTGATGCTACCGAAGGCTTAGGGCTTCCTTTCCAAGACCTTTGGGGCTAGCTGTGAATGAGGAAGGCTATTAGCAGTGAAGTGGATGAGCTTGAGAAAAGTTGCAGGCAGCTGGTTGACAGAGGTAGCCTACCCGTGAAGGATGAAGGAACCTTTCCCTTGAACAGTTAGGGCATCTGTAGTAGAGATCTGAAGGTGACGTGGGGTTTTGTAGAAAACCCTAACTCATAATTGCAGCTGGTGTAGATTCTACTTGGAAGAAGGAGGCCAACCATGAAGGGAGAATGAGGTAAGGTAAAACCCTTAACTCACAAAGCTGAAGAACCTTTGCAGTTGTAGAAACCCTATAGGTTTAGAGAATAAGTGTGAATGCCCTAGCTAGACTTATCCATGCTAGGGAATCACATCCAACTTCTTCTTCTTTGGTCACATGTACAATATTTTGTTGGAGTAGTTGTACCTGTGAGAGCAAGTGTGTGATAATGAGAAGACTTGATCTTCTTTTATAGCCTCGAATCACCTGTAAGTGAACCAAGATTAGAAAAGATAAAATAATAATATTTTAATCTTTTCCTAATTTCACTTTTACCTTCTTACCAATAAAGTCTTTTATTTATTTTTGGCTTTTACCAAAAGTCCACATTTATTTTCACTTTTACCTGTGGTCCTTTTGCGAAGATCCAAAAATATTTATGTATTTTTATTTTCACTTATGGTCCTTTTAAAGTGCCCTTGTGGTCCTTTTCCTATGGTCAAAAAGTACTTATGTATTTTTGACTTTTGACTTTAGCCTTTTTCCAAGTGCCCCTATGGTCCTTTTAATTCCAAAAGTACATCATCATAAACCAAGAGAGTTACTAATGCTTTTATCTCACACTCTGTGTGACACCTAGATCTGGTACTAGGGTAACTTAACCAAGGGTAGCTAATCCTTGGAGAAGCACACCAAGCCCATATATCAAGGTTCAGAGTGCCACACATGCCCAGACCCAGTCTAGGGCTTACATTGTCTTCATTCTCCAAGAGAATGGCTACTTAGAACTAAGTTGAGTCCAGCAGTCCTAGACTGGTCTACATCATGGTCCTGGACCAAATGTCTACTCAACACAAGGTTGAGTCTACCAGGGCAGAGCTGGGTCTATATCATGGTCCTAGACTAGATATCTACCCTTCAACAGAATGGTCACTCAAGACTGGGTTAAGTCTTCACTGTGGTCTTGGACCAGGTGGTCCCATTCTCCTAAGAGAAGGGCTCTCGATGCTGCTCAGAAAAATCAACACTCCCTCTTAGTGAAAGCGGCATTCTCTACCATACCAAGCTTGTCACGAAAGTGCATGAACTTTGATGCTGTCAGAGGCTTGGTCAAAATATCTACATTCTGTTCATTTGTATGAATGTACTGCAACTTTAGAGCACCTCTCTACACTAGGTCTCTGATGAAATGATACCTCATTTCAATGTGCTTCAATCTAACATGAAACACTGGGTTCTACAAAAGATTTATGCAACTCTGATTATTGCACTAGATGATCATTGAGTCAAGCTTTACCCCAAACAGATCAGATATCAAATTTTTGAGCCAGCCTGCTTCCTTGTAGGCATCTCTTGCAGAAATATACTCTTCCTCAGCTGTACTCTGAGCTATGGAATCATGCTTCCTACTGGCCCAAGAGATCATTGCTGATCCCATATTGAAGCAATGACCAGAGGTACTTTTCTGGTCAACTGTACTACCATTCCAATCTGAATCAGTATATCCACTGCTGGAAGTAACCCTGGCCCATAAGCATTCTCTATGTCTGGTCTCGTATGCACGAGGTGCATCCAGGATCCAAAAGGCTATCTATATAGAGTAGAGTCCATACTCTGTGAACTGGTAGCTGAGTCACCCAACTTTGTTAAGTTGATGGTCATGGGTATGCCCATAGACTTGCAATCCTACATCTCAAATATTTGTAAGATTTCTCCTGCATACTTTCCTTGTGTCAGGAAGATATTCCATGGATTTTTCCAGTCTTCTAAGCCAAGGAAGTAAAGCACTAATTCAATATATTTCATCTTGAATTCAGAGGTAAGCTCCCTCTTACACTGTTCTATCAATTGTTCAGTACCTGTAAGGAACAAGCCATCTATAATTATCAAGACAACCTCAAAGTACAAGTTATACTTGGTTGTACTTTTGTAAAACCCCAATCCATGGAGAAATCCATCCATTCTCGCATACCAACTTCTTGGAGCATACAAGGATTTCTTCACAAAGACTTCAGGTTGTTCAACATAAGTTTCCACCTCAACCTTTCCATTGAGGAGAACTGTCTTTACATCTATCTTATGTAACTTCCATCCAAATAATGCAACAAGTGAAATGATGGTTCCAAAGGTAGTATACCTATCAATAGGAGCAATTGTCATTACTAAATTTCTTTTTGGTCTGAGAACAACTTCCCACACATCATTCTTCATGATTGAACTGTACTCTTCAATCATGGCATCAACCCATACTTGTTGACTTGTTGCTTCTTTGCATGAAGGAGGTTCTGTACTGTCAAGTTGAACCATAAGGCCCAAGTACTTCTATAGTCTTTCTCTGTAAATCCTAAGAGGAGATTTATGCTTCTCACCTTCTTGTACCATTTCTTCATACCAAGTTGATCTCCTTTTGTATGGATGAACTTTAAGTAGTTCTTCGGATGGATTTTCAGTGTTCTTAGAAACATTTGGAATTCGATCCTCAAATTTCTCTTCCTCCCTCTGAGTTTCTGAAAGTGGAAACTCTAGTGGAGGTACTTCATATTCTTTTGAAAGATCTTGTGTTTGATGCACAACTTTCTCATGTATGACCACATCTCTGTTGACTATCTTTTGTTAACATGGAAGTGCTGTGTAGTGAAGGTGTTCAAATCGTTGATGCCACAGCTTGCATGGATCCACTGCATGGGTGGGATCCTTGGAAACCTTGTAAAGGCCTCCCTCTTGAAGCACAATCTGTATCGCTAAGCTTAGGTCTTCATCCTTTTCCCATAAAAGGACTTTCTTATCCATAAAGAGGACTCTGAGGCCCTTGTCCTCTAAGCTAGCAACAAATAGAAGATTCTTCTTTAAACCATGAACATATAAGACATTATCGATATGAAGAGCTGTACCTGAGTTAAGTTGAAGTGAAGTTGAGCCAAATCCTTCAATCTTGTAAATGGAGTCATCTCCAAGTTCTACCTTAGTGGTGAACTTCTTCTTTCTGTAACTGGTGAGGGTACCATGGTTACTTGTCATGTTCCTGGAGGCACCACTGTCCACCAACCAAGAAGTGGAGCAAGCTAAGAAAGAACCATTTAGAGGATAAATGAAATAGTACTCTCTTGTAGGCTCATCAAATTTATTAGCCTTGGTGTTCTTCTTCTTTGGTTCTTCATCTTCTTCTTCCTCTGCTTCTGCAGCAGATGCTTGAAACCTTCTCTTGGGTTTCTTCCTGTTCTTCCTGCAGTCTCTAGCATAATGTCCAAACTTGTGACAAGTATAACATTCAATATTAGACATGTCAGAAAACTTACCTTGAGTTTTCTTCCCTTTCTTTTACTGAGGAAAAGGTTTCTTGAACCTTTTGGTCTTTACTGCAAGTGCAAGGTTATCTTGCTTGATTAACTTGTTAGTGTTTCTTCCTTCTTCTTGTATGTAATCATGCCAAATCCTTTCAAAGGTTGGCTGATTTTCTTGTCCACAGACAGATGCCATGAAGGTTTCCCAAGACCTTGGGAGACCATCAACCACTGTTTGTACAAGATCATCATCATCAACAATAACACCAATCTTACCTGTTTGATCTTGGTGAAGAAGGAACCAACACTTTCATCTTTGTTCAACTTCAAAGTTCGTAACCTCTTCTTCAAGACTGTCTTTTGACTGGGAGTCTTCTTTTCATAGAGGTTTACCAACGTATCATAACATTCTTTAGCAATCTTCAAGGATGTGATGTTAGGCATCAATTCTTCTCTAATAGAATCATAAATGACTCTTCTAGCCTTACCTTGCTTCCTATTGTAGGAAAGCCTACCAACATTTGTAGTTGGCTCTTCTGTGACATTAAGAACAATGTCATCCAAGTCATTCTCATCTAGAATGGCTGTCAACCTGGCCTTCTAGGAATTGAAGTTTTCTGAACCATAGAGCTTTCCTTTCGGTTTGAACCCATTGATGGCCGTCTCTGTCACTTGTCCAAAATGTTAGATCTACAAATATTTTTCCAAGATCTAGTGAAAAACAACAGCAATGTCCCTTTACTGTGTTTTCACATGCTAAGCTCTGATACCATGTTGAATTTTGGCATTAGCATATAACTTTAAAATTTGCAGATAAACTTAAACAAATAATAAGTGCAGTTAAAAACACATTCATCACATTAGCACAATGTACACAAGATTTTTCACTGGGGAAACCTTCAAAGGATAAAAACCCCAAAAGCATTAGTAGATCATCTCGTGAATGAGATGACTTTGGAAATTCTTCAAAAATTTCCTCAAACCCAAATCTGGGTTTTTCCACAGTTACAAAAATTCTTCAGTAAAGTTCAGAGTAAGGGTTTCAAAACCTTAGGTACTCTTTCTCAGATCTTCCCATAATTAGTCAAATATTGTCAACATAAATTATCAGATCTGTTTTGGACAAGTTAGGGCTTGTATGGGAATAAAAGCCAAATTTCCCAAAAAACACACAGGATGCCCGAAAATCAGCTTTTAACTGCCCATATTTTATCAGATTTGACCAAGGTGAAATTAGGGCTTCCTTAGAATTTATAGAGACTATCCAAAAGAGTCTATCCCAAAAAAAAAAACTCATATCTTCCCACAAACAAAATTAGGGCCTACCCAAATTACAAAATAGGCTGCCTGAATTTTCCAGTCACTGCCCATGATTGTTCCTCTTCCCCAAGTCTACCCAAAAATTGTTTGCTTTCCCGTAGCCCACATGACTGCTGCTCAGCCTGCCCGAGGTAAATCCATGGTTTCCTAGACTTGGGTATGGATTAGATATAGGCCTTGACTGTCTGATCTGAAGGCTGACAGGAAGTGAGGGTTACATCCCAAACCCTCAGGAAGATGCCCATAGGGAATCCTGATACTTCCGAAGGTTTAGGGATTCCTTTCCAAGTCCTCTGGGGCTGGATGTGAATGAGGAAGGCTGCCGGTAGTGAAGTGGATCAGCCTGAGAAAAGTTGTAGGCAGCTGGTTGACAGAGGTAGCCTACCCGTGAAGGATGAAGGAACCCCGTCGTTGAATAGTTAGGGCATTCGTAGTAGAGATCTGGAGCTGACGTGGGGTTTTGCAGAAAACCCTAACTCATAATTGCAGCTGCTATAGATGCTGCCTGGAAGAAGAAGGAGGTCAGCTGTGAAGGGAGAATGAGGTAAGGTAAAACCCTTAACTCACAAAACTGTAGAACCTTTGCAGTTGTAGAAACCCTAGCTTAGCTAGACTTATCCATGCTAGGGCATCACATCCAACTTCTTCTTCTTCAATCACCTGTACAATATTTTGTTGGAGTAGTTGTACCTGTGAGAGCAAGTGTGTGATAATGAGAAGACTTGATCTTATTTTATAGCCTTGAGTCACTTGTAAGTCAACCAAAATTAGAAAATATAAAATAATAATATGTTAATCTTTTCCTAATTTTACTTTTACCTTCTTACCAAAAAGGTCTTTTATTTATTTTTTACTTTTACCAAAAGTCCTTATTTATTTTGACTTTCACTTGTGGTCCTTTTCCTAAGATCCAAAAATACTTATGTATTTTTATTTTCACTTGTATTCCTTTTCAAGTGCCCCTGTGGTCCTTTTCCTGTGGTAAAAAAGTACTTATGTATTTTTGATATTTTACTTTAGCCTTTTTCCAAGTGCCCCTGTGGTCCTTTTAATTCCAAAAGTACATCATCATAAACCAAGAGAGTTACTAATGCTTTTATCTCACACTTTGTGTGACACCTAGATCTGGTACTAGGGTAACTTAACCAAGGGTAGCTAATCCTTGGAGAAGCACACAATGCCCATAGATCAAGGGTCAGAGTGCCACACATGCCCAGACCCAGTCTATGGCTAACAGTGTCTTCATTCTCCAAGAGAATGGCTACTCAAAACTAAGCTAAGTCTAGCAGTCCTAGACTGGTCTACATCATGGTCCCAGACCAGATGTCTACTCAACACAAGGTTGAGTCTACCCAGGGTAGAGCTGGGTCTATATCATGGTCCCAGACCATATATCTTCCATTCAATAGAATGGTCACTCAACATTGGGTTGAGTCTTCACCATGGTCCCAAACCAGGTGGTCCCATTCTCCTAAGAGAAGGGCTCTCGATGCTACTCAGAAAAATCAACATTTACTTCCCACTTCAGATTGGATGTGATATTCAACCCACTATAGCTCAAAAAATATTTAGATATTGAACAACCAACACTGTTCATTAAGATTGCGGCAATG
>LPNX010152353.1:3939-25290 GCA_001517045.1 Pseudotsuga menziesii | reverse complement strand
TAGTATCAATGTATATTTTATATTATGTGAGCGTTATGTTAGTAGACATTAACGTTAGTGGTTAATGGATGTGTGATCAATGTAAAAGTTAGATGTTAAAGTCAAGTGATTAGGTGGCTAAACTGCCATAATAATTGAATCTGTTACATAATAATCTAACAAGGGATGCTTAACTTGACAGAGTAGTAATATATGTAATTTGGGTAGCCTACCTTGCGCTCTGGTCATGTACTTTCTGAAGCATTAATATATGTGTCCTTCGTTGTTTTCTTTGTATTTTTTTATTTGCGTTATTTTTTTATGCACCCACATAAAATCCTATATGGTATCAAAGCACTAGTTGATTTAGGAGTCTGTGAATCCTAAGTAGTTTTTGAATTAGAACTTTGAATAAAAAAGGCATCGTGATTGTGTAAAGTAAAAAGTTGTTGAAGGCCTGCACAGAAGAAGAATGCCACTTTGTGAGTTGTTCATTTGTCTAAGCTTGTGACTTGTTGTCACCACATGAAAGATCCTTGAAGCAATGAGGGGGGCCTATGCCAAATTTGGCAAGAGTGATATCATGAGTGTAAGGGCCCTACTTTAGGTGCCACTTGCAGTGGCATCGTAGAGGGTGTATTGGGAAAACTTGGCTAATTCATGAGACACTTAGGACGATGCACTAGTTTGGCGTGGAATACGAGAACAAAGCAGTAAACCTAGAATTTTTTGTACAGATCTATGGGGCTAGAAGACAAGAGAGCTAACAAACCTTTATTGCATAGTCAAAGGGAAATCATGGAATTATTTGAATTTACTGTAACTTCAAAGTATATGCCACATTACAGGATCCATTGTATATACAGTATATAGTAATATACAATAACTTACAGTAACATACTATACCTTGTGTAGATTTGGGATGTGGCTCACTCTAAAGCTGTTCGGACTATGGGAGGTCATCGTACCAGAATAGGGACATTAGCCTGGAATTCTCACATATTGTCATCTGGTAGTAAGGATAGAAACATTCTTCAGCATGACATCCAAGCTCAAGATGTCTGTCAGCAAAATTTTCCGGCCACAAGTCAGAGGTAAACCTCTTGGTTTTTCTCTTGCTTGTACGTTGATTAATGTGTGATTCCATCACAACAAATCTCTGTTTTTCTTCTCTTTTGATTGGCATCATGTGTTTGTATGCATTCTTGAATATGATCTTTATTTTTAGTAGAGTATTATTGTCTAATGTTATAACAATATTGCATTGGTGGGTTCAGGTTTGTGGGCTGAAGTGGTCCTATGGCAATTATAACAATAATGCATTGGTGGGTTCAGGTTTGTGGTCTGAAGTGGTCCTATGACAATCGGGAACTTGCATCTGGTGGCAGTGATAACCATGTATAACAAGCACGATGCTCTTCTTATAATTAAGATCCACAGTTTGCATTCACCTAGACATAATGAAGAATTATAAGCTGAAGCATTTGTTGGTCAGTGTTTTGTATGGAATCAACAATCTCAACCAGTGTTGAAATATAATGAGCACACAGCTGCTGTAAAGGCCATTGCCTGGTCTCGCCATCAGGGTGGTCTTCATGCTTTTTGCTGATATCCAAAGTTTTAAATTTGCTTGCACGGTATTGTAACTGGTGCAGGTGATGAAACATTGCATTTTTTTGAGTGTTTTTCCATCTTCTAAGACACAGGTCCAGATGATTGAATGCCTTCTAATTTAATGAGGTTGGTTTCTAGTATCTACTTCAGTTTTCAAATAGTTGGGGACATTTTAGCAAAGTTACATTAGAGAAAACATGTTGATTATGGGATAAAAGTGAAAGATTCTTTATCATCACGGCAGAACACCATCCACCATCTGCCACATGGGAGTTTGGTCTTCAGGTTGAACTCATATTAGATGACATTGGAACTTCCTATTCTTAGGAAGATGTGAGGTGGTATTGAGCATCCAAATGGAAATTTGGTGGTTAGCCCCAGGCAAGGTGACTATATTAAGTCGCAGCCGAATAAGAATCTGGCATGAGCAGAAGTTGTCAATAGGTTATGTGACCTGCTGTTGCTTTTAAGCAGTACTTTTTAAGTGACAACCAGTTGAGGCAGTGGAACAAATTACATGTATGAGATCTGCATCTCAATTATCTTCTGATATTCTAGATGAATATAATGTGTTGGCTGTGGTAGTTATGACTGGATTAAACCAATTTGTAGGCTGTGCATGTGCTTCCCCTTGCCTGGCTGGACATATATATTGGTAAAAAGCTAGATCATGTTAGAAAATAGGCAGACGTAGTCAAATCCATTCTTGCTGGGTATAACTTATTCAAATGTTTGAAAGTGTTATGTATCTTTGTTAGGTTCAATGTATTAATTATTTTTAATTTTCTCTAACAGTATTTTCTGGTATGACTACACTACATTGTATATTAACCCTTGCAAATGCTGTCACATTTGCAGTTCAAACAATATCCTGTCCTTGAGGCTGTAATTGTAGAACATACTTCCAAGAGAAATACTCGGCAAATATCAATTGGGATCTTTCCCTTCAAGTTTATGAGTTTCTCAACCAATTATTTTGTTTCATGTATTATTGGTAATTTTGTATTATAAACTGCTTTAAATGTAAATTTCTGTATTTCCTCTAGTGCTAATCTTAGGGTTTGGAATTTTTTATTTTCCAACTATGAAGTGATATGTAAATTTTTTTTTTTCTTGTCAACACTAAACAAGTTACTGCTGTATTTCCTCTAGTGCTAACCTTAGGGTTTGGAATTTTTTATTTTCTAACTATGAAGTGATATGCAAATATTTTATCTTGTCAACACTAAACAAGTTCCTGCTGTATTTCCTCTAGTGCTAACCTTAGGGTTTGGAATTTTTTATTTTCTAACTATGAAGTGATATGCAAATATTTTATCTTGTCAACACTAAACAAGTTCCTGTGTAAAGCAGCCAGGTACACAACTACTCATCCATGAACACTCTAACGTGTACTAGATTGGGCAGGGCTGGGAAAGTTCTCATTCTCAAAAGCAGTATTAGATTGGGCAGGGTTGGGAAAGTTCTCATTCTCAAAAGCAGTATTATTTCAGACATGTTTGCAGACAATCTGGGTTGTAGGATGCAGAACATAGAGGGGGTTTTGAGACAATATTTGTGTAAATTGTCACCAAACATAGTTAAAATATAGAAAATATAGAATGATAATCATTTTTATTTTCTCACCAAAGATTATATCAATTTTATATAAAACAATGTATAAAAACAATTGCTTATTGTTGAGCTAAATCAACATAAATATCATTTTCTTATAAATAAACTACAATATTAGGTTACAGTGAAAGCGAACCACTAACATCCTGCTTTTAAGGTAGATGCTCTTCCGTTGAGCTAGCACCTTTTAAAGAATTATGTAAGAAGGGAAGGTCACTGTGGAGGTACTTTGCAAGTGGAAGATTCCCTGAAGTTTGAAAAAGTAGTCACAAGTTCCCAACTTCATCATAAACCATTACAAAGCTCGTTATTATTTCTCCACCTAGGGTATGCATAGAGCATATCCTCTGCTTAATTTAACTAATCCAGCATGTTAGTTAAATCTGGAAGAATGAAAAATGATAAGAAGAAAATGTGGTTCCTTCGAATACCATGACTGCAAAGTATATCCATACTGAATTTCCTAAACATGCTCTACAATTCCATTGCAAAACCAAAGGGTTAGCGTTGAGCCTAGACTACTCACGTACATTAATATCCTTAGAGTTTGTGTCATCATATTGGATGTTAAATTGGGAAATTGTGTCCATGCCCAAACCATCAACATTAGAGTTGGTCATTTGAATAAGACTTGCAATTTTGAAAGAAAACTAAAATTATCTACGCATTCAATGTCAATCTTTGTGAATCACAACAATATAAAGGCCCGAAAGTTGCAGCTACAAGAAGTCTATTGTACTTGGAAGCTTGATCTTGGGGAGTTATGGGACAGTTCAAGTATCAAATTTCCTATTAATACAATAAGGTGAAGTGTTGGTGAATTTTTTTAAGAAATTATAGGACGAGAGTGTGTGCACATGCAATCTAGGACAACCCAATCTTCTAGAGAAAAAGGAATGCTTTTGTCCAATTTGAAAGCCACAAATTAACAAGGAAGCTTCTCAATCTTGTCACCCCGGGAAGATTGTGTTTCGGTTTTCTGCATTGATGGTCCAATTTCTACCAAGAGACGTTCTATCTAAAACAAAATCTATACAACTTCACCTTGAAAGAGTAGAGCTTCATTTGGTCTTCCAAATTTCTATTAACCAAGTGATGAGGTTATTGTTGGTTTTGGACCATATATAAATAAAATTCTGACATATATATAACAAAGTACTCTATGTATTATGTAGTAATATATGGAGCTTTCATTTAAACATATTCATTATATTCATCGCTACAAACTAATAAATAGGAGTATGATCCTTTTTCATCAGTTGGTGAGTGTTTTGAAGATCTATTAAAGGGGGATTTATGCACAAGTACAATGATAGCTAGTGGATCCAAAGCACAAATTTTACAGTATAGTTTAATACAATAAGATGAAAGAGATATTTTCTCACTACAATGAAATTGAAAAGTGAATTTCCATGAAATATGTTCATTTTTTTTCTTTCCATTTAAGAATCGATGCCAATTATAAACCTCCGGAATGTATGAAGTTGCCTTTTGATACACTATTCAAGTAAATTTACTTGTTCAACTTCACACATGTAGTGTGCCAAGTCTTGATAAGGAATTCTGTTGTTTACCACAACCTATGTAGGGGAGACATCTTTCATATATTAAACAAGATTTAGGAAAACTATGCAATTTGAGGAACATTTGTTATGATCTAGTAAAATTGGTAAAATTACATGTGAATGAAATCAAGAATAAAATATAAAAAAAGTCGTAGCATATTTTTCGGTAGACACCGCCCTTGTGTATGTTTATCAATTACAAGTAATTCTATGCAAGCTATACTTCATTAGACCTAAATTTAATGTTTCCAATAATATCACATATGAATGTGCAAAATACATTAACTGGAGCATACGTTACTACACATTACTATACTATTTTTTTTCGAGGAATGCCCAAAGGCCAAGATATACATGCTAAAATATACAAAAAGATTATCTTAGTAGAGAATGCCCAATGGCTAAGATATACATGCAAAAGTGTACAAAAGGATGACTTAGTAGGGAATGCCCAATGGGTAAGATATACATGCAAAAGTATACAAAAGGATTATCTTAGTTTGAGTGGAGGCATTGTGATAGGGAATAAAATGCTTGAATTTCTTGCTTTGTGAATAAGTCATTTAGGGAAATCTCTGGTGGTATGTTTGCTTCAAATCACAAAGTCAATGTAAACAGTATCTGAAAATGGATGAGTGACTGCAGAATGTTCAAAAAAATGGGATAGTCTTTTAGTTGTTATATATAAATATTGCATGTTTATCAATACAAATTGAAAAATATTGAAAAATATCATGGACATTTCTAAAATCTCCATGTACTGCTCAAATGAAAAAGTAATATCCAATTAGGTTGAAAAAAAAGTACTTTGAGATTCAAAGTCTTCATAGGAAACACATTCTGCGGAAACTTCATTGTAGTTTTGTATTTGTTTATTGTGAACTACATTTGGCATACATTCATTTATTAATTTTTTTAAATACAATTAATCATATATTACACATAACAAACCTTGTCTCTAAAATTTCAAATAGATTATAAAAACAATCATAAATAATCAACATGTTTGCTCTATTGTAACTTTGCTAAAAAGTCCCCAACTATTTGAAAACCGAAGTAGAAGCCAACTTCATAAAATTAGAAGACATTCAACCATTTGTACATGTGTTTTAGAAGATGGAAAAACATTCCAAAAATGCAATGTTTCATCCATTACAATAGTCTACAAGCAAATTAAAAACTTTGGATATAAGCAAGAAGCAACAAGACCGTCCTGATCGAGAGACCAGACAATGGCCTTTACAACCGTTGTGTGCTTGTTATATTTCAGCATTGTTGTTGAGATTGTTGATTCCATACAAAAAGTTGAACAAATGCTTCAGCTTAGATTCTTCGTTATGTCTAGGTGAATGCAAACTGTGGATCTTAATTATAAGAAGAGCATCGTGCTTGTTTTACCTGGTTATCATTTCCACTAGATGCAAGTTCCTAGTTGTCATAGGACCGTTTCAGCCCACAAACCTGAACCCACCAATGCAATATTGTTATGACATTAGACAATAATACTCTACTAAAAATAAAGACCATATTTAAGAATGCATACAAACACATGATGCCAATCAAAAGAGAAGAAAAACAGAGAATTGTTCTGATGGAATCACGCATTAATCAACATACAAGCAAGAGAAAAACCAAGAGGTTTACCTCTGACTTGTGGTTAGAAAATCCACTTACAAAGTCATCTTGAGCTCAGGTGTCACGCTGAAGAATGTTTCTATCCCTACTACAAGATGACAATATGTGAGAATTCCACGCTAATGTCCCTACTTTGGTACGATGATCTCCCATGGTCCGAACGAATTTACGGTGAACTGCATCCCAAATATGCACACAAGGTATAATAAGTTATTGTATATACAATAATGGATCCTGTATTATTGCAGATACTTTGAAGTTTCAGTAAATTCAAATCCACAACATAGTAAACGAAATTCATGACAGAGTGATGAAGCGACCACCAAAACAAAACGATGTTGCAACGAAAAATTATTGTATGTCCGTATTTTGTAAGGCGAAGGCCTTCGAAGGACTCACATAGGGCGAGGGAGGCATAGTCAACAACGTCAAGAGTATTCACTCACAGAAGGAGGACTCGAGGCGAGTCCACAATGGGAGCTTCTCCAAGCGAAGGTCATTGTAGATGATTGAAGCATGGGAAGAGATGATGATCTTTAGATTACTCAATAGATCCTTTGGAAGGTATGGGACCAAACTTCATTTTCCCAACTTTTGGTCAATGTTCTCCAAATTTGTATTTAGATAAGAAAATTGGACTAGACCTATAAGGAAACCCTAGGTCCTTTCATAGTCCATTTTTTTAAAAAGATTTGAATTTTTTTTTGTTGGAAAGGATAATGGTACTTTTCAATCCTTTTCCAATCTCGTTTCTCCTTTAACTCTAGGTCATTGATGGGGACCAAAGTGCATCACTACATGGCTAGAGTGTGATTTTCTCTTAAAAATAAAATATGGTGGATGCACTATAACACAACAGTCCATTAGTTGCTAGTTTAGCACCACATTTAGTGTTTTCATGGCATAAAAATTGACCAGAAAGTGATTTTTTCATTATTTTTTGTTGAGTTTTGCACTAGTTGTTGTAATGAATTTTGAGAGTTGTGTTGATTTTTGGATGGTGTCATGTGTAGTGCCAATTATAGCATTGACTTTAACACTAGTGAGCATTTCTAGTGCCAACTATAGTACCATCCAACATGCCTATTGTAGAGTCAATTTTAGTGAGTAATAATGTTCCAAATATAACTTATGGTAGCACCGAAGTTGTTTGAAAATATTCATTCCTAATTTGAACATTTTCATGCCTAATTCGAACATTTTCATCCTCAACTTGTGTGTTCCACATATGTTTATACATAAGATGCACTATAACACAACAATCCATTAGTTGCTAGTTTAGCACCACATTTAGTGTTTTCATGGCATAAAAATTGACCAGAAAGTGATTTTTTCATTATTTTTTGTTGAGTTTTGCACTAGTTGTTGTAATGAATTAAGTGTTGAGAGTTGTGTTGATTTTTGGATGGTGTCATGTGTAGTGCCAATTATAGCATTGACTTTAACACTAGTGAGCATTTCTAGTGCCAACTATAGTACCATCCAACATGCCTATTGTAGAGTCAATTTTAGTGAGTAATAATGTTCCAAATATAACTTATGGTAGCACCGAAGTTGTTTGAAAATATTCATTCCTAATTTGAACATTTTCATGCCTAATTTGAACATTTTCATCCTCAACTTGTGTGTTCCACATATGTTTTGCTTGCAATCTTTAAGCCACATTAAAATCTATGAAATTATGCTTGTTACTAGGATTTATAGAAAAATGATCTTCTATTTATGAATACATCCATGAACATGTAATATGAACTAGTTATATAGAAATAAACCCTTATGGATCTCATAATTCCTTCTTCGTAGCATTATCCCATCTATCTAAAAACACTTTTTCATATCTTCACCTTGAAGTGTCGACAAATTGTAAGGGGTCAAGCAACATCCACCATATGGAAACATATTTTCTTAAACTCATAAAACACTCATATCTCCACCTCTATGAGAATAATGACTTTGTCCCTTTGATGTATTCTTCAATTCTAGGACCATCCAATTTTCCTATAAAATGCATCTTGCTTGTTATAACTTCAAAAATAGAGTTAGGGTTTTGAAGAAAATTACTTACTTTTGAGGCAAAAAATTTAAAATGACTATATCTCCCATAATATAGCTCAAAATCTCTATTAAGACCCCAATTATGAAATTCCACAACCATTATGAATATATTTGCATTGGTTTGGCTAAAACCCGAGGACGTATTAAAAGGTATAATCTCAGCAATCTATGCGATTGTCACAAAAAGACCTAAAATAATTGATTTTAAATCAATGATAACTCTACTTCTTAGAATTTGATATGGACATTTTTGTAATAAAATTTAGTGCCTTAGAGGGAGGAACTTAGATATGCAATTGGTTTCTTCATATTCTACACATAAACTTGTAGAAATAGAGCTAAATATTCTATTTTTTCTTTCAAAACATTACAATTTTTTTTTGCCACAGAAAGGAAACCAATATGGAGGAAAATGGACAACTAAAAGTAATATGGAGATAACATAGTATCACAACAACATGGAACCAAAGGAGAAACCACGACGAAGATTGAGGTGGGAATGAAGGAGTTGGATCTTATGTCCACATTTCACTATAATGGATGGATGCATGTGCTTGGTACTAGTTGGCTACATTGCTTAGTAGGTCATATTGTATGGCTTCCTTACGTGTTTTGAGGACGAAACATATGAAGGGGTATGGAATGTAATGTACTTAGGGAGGATAATATGAGGTACCTAGGGTGATAATGCTATGTATTGAGGCCATCTTTAGTAAATAAGGCCCATGAAGTAAATGTAGTGTGAAAAATAATAATTATAAGGATACTTACTAGAATGTTCTGCTTATTAGAAAGTTCATTCTCTAAAGACTACCTTGGATGTTTGATAGAATTTATATAAAGAAGTAGAAACAATGTAGTGAGATGTCTTATGAATTCTCGATGAATTATTTTGTAGTAAGCATGGCTTGTGGAGTGGTTCCTTCTATAAGGAGTATGTGATGGTGTTACCTTATCTTAAGGGTTCTTTCCATATTTTTGTGTTTATTTATGAAGTTTAAGGGTGTTTTATCATTGTTGTGATTCAATTTATAGGTTAAGGATCATTACAACAACCCAATATGGAGGAGATGTTGTCAAGTATGTGGGTAATGTTTGACGTGACAATAATAATAATAATTATTTACATTAACAACAATAACAATAATGACATATCAAAATAACAAGTCTGTTGTATAAAACCAAATATAAATAATACACATATATAAAAAATAAAAATAAAAAATCTATACTTAACCTCAAAATGTAAAGGATCAAACAAATGCATGATAAGATAGATTCAATTGAGGAATCACCTTCAAAATTATAATATTAATACACCTTTAAAATTATAATATTTTTACACCTTATAATAATTTTACAAATGCATGTAAAAATTATTATATTTTTACACCTTTAAAATTATCTAATTATTTTGATCATAACAGAGAGGTATGTGGATATTTCTCTGCAAATTCCCCTAGACAAGAGAAGTCATGAATATTTACGTTTGAGAGATTCTCACATGAGAGTGGAACACAGGGTTCTTTTTTAGCGAGTTATCAAACTTTGCCATACCATCTTAGTATTAAAAATATAAGTGATCTTCAATTACACTAAATTTAGCAAATTAGAAGGGTACAAATTATTTCAAAGTTGTAAAAACCCAAAAGCATAAATACATTATATTAAAAAAATGCATCATCAATATATCATAATAAAGATAGATTTATCATATATCCCATGTATTATATTTTACCTTTCTTAATACATCATCAAAAAAAAATTTCTTATAAATTATATGGCGTGTAAACCATAATACTATCAAAGAAAGAGTTAATATACTTAAAAAGGAAGGATAAAAATATGCATGTTCCAATGACTAGTGGGACCTAGAAGAAGATTAATTTTTTCTAGAGCGACCCTAAGATTCATATTAATATGTATCCCTAAATTTTGGAGGATAGATGTGGTCTAACCTGTTAAGGATAATGACTTTGAACATGTAGTTATGAAATTGTTTTCCTTTGAAATAGTGATAACAAATATATTGAATTGTGTTATTGACTTGTCTTCCATTTTTGCTACAAGTATAATGTAGACCTATTGTTACTTATAGAAACAAGAATGATGCATTTTATTATTTTACGTTAGTTATAAAAATAGGAACGATGTATTTTATTATTTTACTTTTAGCTTATAAAAATATGTGCACCTTGTTATTTTTTTGTGTAGCCATATTTATTGAAGTTTCTTTTTTGTTATGAGAGGGATTTTTTCATCAAACATAATTGATACATATTGTGCTTTGTTGTTGCTTTGAATGACGGTATTTTTATTCCGTTGATTGAAGTTATGATAACATTTATAGAAACTCAAAAGCCATGAAATACAACTAGTCAACTATTTGATATATATTTAACCTAGGAGGTTTTCTAATTTTTACCATATATACTATGCAAAAAAAAAACCTTGTTATTCACTAATATATTTGTTAAAAAATTATTAGGTTTTATTTTCTAAAAGGGACTAAGTTGGATGCAGTTCTTATTTCCAAGAGGGCACCTTAGATTCATGAAAGGTTGTTGTAGCAACCATTTTGACTACTAATGTAACCTAGTTTAGTGTGAGAATAAATCATTTTCATACTAATTGGCTTGTTTTCAATAGAGCACCAATATATGAGCGGGTAGTTAATTTGTTTTAAAGAGCACCCAATATTAAAGGATATATTTTGATTATCTAATGTATTTTATATCATCATTATATTTGGGATAAATTAATGGATCTAAACCACTTAGTGTTGTTTTTGGGAAAAGTTGTTGAGGAGGTTCAATAATGACAGACTTTATCATTTTTTTCTTGGAGGTTGATCCATATAATTAGTTGATGAAGGTATCCTATCATTGGGGACTATTTATAGCATGTTGATCACTTTTATGAGGCTCCAATATTCTTTTTTCTAGTGGATCGATCATTGGATTGAGGGTTGTGTTGCACAATTTTTTACGATCTCCACTTAGATAAGACACATGTGCCACTTGATGGGATTTTACATGTTACAAAACCTTAGATGAAGGCATCCACCTTGAGGATAAGGCACATGGAATAACCACATCATTATTTTATTCAGTACTGACTTATCATATGACTTGGTTATTGGATTGTTTTCGTTTGGAGAAAAATATGGATATAGAAGAATCCAATCTTATTGTTCTTTGACAAATTAGTGGATCTGGGAAAATAAACCATATTTTATTGTAAGGATATGGTTCAACAAGTGTAAAAGGACTACGTCTCTCCATTTATAAACACGTTTGGATTTGTGAGAGAAATCTCTTGAGCTTCATTGAATATCTATTGAAACCAACGAAAAGTTAAGGGTATCTTAAGTGCAGTTGTACATCCTTTCACTTCTTGTTGGTTTATGTTGTTGGAAAACCAATTTAATTGTGCTACAATAAGGGTTTTGAGCTTGAAACAACCATGTCTCTCAAATAAGAACTTCAGATGAGAAGAATTCCCTACAAGGTTCTTGTCGTTTTTGCTTACTAATTGATGCTTCTATGTTATGTCATTTCAGTGAGAGGTTGAATATGTGATTCAACTAGGAAGAGGAGCAGGAGGAGTACCGGGGGAGACACGAGGGGAGCAGGAGGAGAAAGAGGAGGGGGGGAAGTAGGACCAAGAGAAGGAGGAGAAGGAGGAAGAGGAGGAGGGGTAGTGGGAGGAGGAGGAGAGGAGGGGAAGGAGGAGGACAGGGAAATGAATCAACCCTCAAGCCTAACCCTTCTTCCTTTCATGATTTCAATCTCAATTGATTATGCTCTCTACAATAGATGCCAAGCTTAGTATTGAACTCGGTTTCCGTCAAGAGATGATGTTTATAACAGATAAAATTGGGCGATGCAATTGGGAAATGAGATTGGCCTTCCCTCTAGTAGATAATCTTAGCCCTGCCTTGGTATAATTCGGCCCCATCTACAAGTGTCTCAATCTCTCTAATGCCAAATATACAGAGTGTACTTCAACCCTCAAGAAGTTTGTTTATCCCTTAAACAATATTTCAACCTAAACTAACAATTAAACCTTCCTACTGAATTTGTCATTCTCAAGGAATGGATTAAGCACCTTGTAATAGCTCAAATGGAAAGCAAATGGCTCAATGGTTCCCAAAAAGTTCAATGGTTTATCTAAGGTATATTCTCACTACAGAAACTAAATGAGAATGGAGGGATTTTTCCAAACCCCAACAAAAACTCTGGGTCCCCCAAACAATCACAAGAAATCAGTATCAAATCAACATATCCTCCAACGAGGAAATGCCCCTACTATAATATTTCTTTAGACTACATATAATGGTAAATGCCATGGAACACCTCAATACCATCTAAAATGTCACTTTAATCATATAAAAACTTTAGGCCTAAGTGACATAAGATAACCAATTGCAATGATCATTCGGAAAGGGACATCACAGTCCTCCCTTCCCAATATTTTCGATCCACAAGCAATGCCACCATAACATGACGATCCATCGAATGAACCGGTCCAAAAATTGAAATAATACTAGATTCCCAAGCTAACTAGAAAGAGGTGAAACGTTTTCAACTCGATGCATGATTTGGCCAAGTGTTGGCACAAGAACCTTCATGGACATTGTCAATAAGTAATGCATCCTAATGTTGCAACAATTCGATCAACCCCTTAAGGAACCACTCAACTATGAGTATGGAATTCATATTATGAAAGCAAAAATTGGCTCTCGCCTCTCTGTCAACCGTAGAGCTGTCCAATATTGAAATATTAGGGTTTATAAAGGGACCACCATGTTGAAGATGTATCACTCTAATCATAACCATCCAAGTTTCATGCCATGCTTGAATCCTCCTCTCCTGAAACACTAAGTTGAAATAACTATAAGGGATATCTCAAATCCACTCGTACCATTGGGGTCGCACACTAGCTTGTAATATGTGAAAAATCCTCTACCCATATCGTTGTTTTGCCAAGTGTTAACACAAGAGTCCATCTGACTATTAAGCCAAGCAATCATAACTGCATAAACTCCTCAAAATACCACTCCTCCATGGATATAAGTCAAATCATACGAAGAATTAAATACAAAAAACATACGGCTGGCCATCTCATATGTATAAACTCCACTGTTAGACTAATCCTGCATGCCAAGAAAGAAATATTGCGCTGGCATTAAGGAGTCCCAACCTCTCCTCTAATGTCATCCCAAAAATATAGCAGACCGATCACTGATATAATTATGTCAATCACCTCTACAATGTGAAGCAATCCATCGCTCGTATGAATTCCTGAATGCCACCTTCAAATAGTAATTGCACAAAACCCAACTCCTACAGACTGTTGTTGTTCCATGCTCATAATCATCGGACCCCTATTGAGTCAAGCCCCCAAAATACAATCGTTTGGTGGAAACCAAGTACCAAGAATCAAATTAGGGCATGCTAATATGTTCAGCTTCTTCAAAACCACATCGAGAAATATATTATCCCAATCACTATCTATGTGCTTAAGTAACCTATGTGGTCTAAGCACCTTCTTGGAGAATATCTCCACCACCTTCAGTATCTCATACTCATGAAAGCATTGAGAATGTCCTTCTAAATGTGAATCTTGTTGATCCCTCATGATCCTCTCCCTAATTGAGGACTCAAGGTCCAAACATTTGTGATATTTATAGGAGACATTGTCATATCCTACTATGTTGGTTGTTATCCCTGTGAATCGATATTATATGCCCTAGATCTCCTCTTGTGCACTATGTGCACCAATCACCTGGTCCAAATAAAAGACCTCCGTCATGGCCATAATGTCACCGGTCTCATATAATGTTTCCATTATTTGGTTGGATTGGGTAGAAAAAAACTAAGTAAACATATGCACCAAGTACCACTTTCTTCTTTCCACATCATTCAAGATATCCTTGGTGCTTCCCCCTGGATCCTCCCCTCTGTCATTCCAACCACCTCCAAGTGGCTCATTCCTATCTCCCATATCTACTTCCTCTTTTGAAGAATATGATCTTATGAGGGGTATTCCACCCTTACCCTGTACCATCAATGTCTCATGCAATCACGCGTAACAAGATCACCAATCTTGATACCGCTATAATGTCCCGGACTCAAATGTACTGTAAAATTATTTTGGTTTGGTAGCAATATTGGTTTTTTGATTTTGTTAAATGGTTTGCATTAGATTGATTTATAACTTTCTTAAGCAATATGCACCCTCATAGAGATTTAGTCAAACACTTTGCAATCACACACATAAGAGAGAGACATCATTGGCTTTATTATGAACATGGATTGCTAGAACACAATAATCTATTGGTTTATATAGAACCTAAGGTGCACTAAAAACACATATAAGGAAACTTGGGTAATGGTGCCAATGTTCTCCAACTACAGTTTTATTGCACATGAATTCAACCTTTCTAGTAACTTGTCTTCACCCAGTGTTTCAACCCACACAAGATTAATCAATACAACAAGGAAGTTGGCCCCAATTGGATATTGACCCCTGAGATTCCTCCAACAAATACAACATGATCCTCAAGCTTGACCCTAATTCCTTTCATGATTTGAGTCTTAATTTACTTGATTATCTGCAATAGATGGAAGGTTCAATAGTGAACTCGGTTTCCTTCAAGAGATTACAATAGATGAAATCATCCCAATGAGATCAACCTTCCCTCTAGCAGATAACCTTGTCCCCTGTGAATATTGATCCCTCCAATTGCACTCAAGCCCCATGAAATCAATCATCCACACTTAGCAATTGATCCTCTAAGTAATTGTTTCAATGTCCCCCAAAAGAATTGGTCTTCACAATAGAAATCAACCTTCACAAAGACGACGACCTTGGGAGAATACGACCCCAGCTACAACTAATGTCTCGATCTCTCCAATGCCAAATATCCATAGTGTTTTTTTACCCTTAAAAAGGTGGTTTTGGCCTAAACTATCAATTTGGCCTTCTTATTGAATTCAACCTTCTCAAGCAATAATTCAAGCACCTTGCAACTCCTCAATATGTAGATCAATAGCTCAAATGGAAATTAAATGGTTCAATGAATCCCCGAAAGATCAAGGTTTTAGCTATGGTATATTCTCACTACTGAAACTAAATGAGAATGGAGGGGTTTTTCCAATCCCTAACAAAAACTCTAGGTCCCCTAAACCGTCACAAGAAATCAATTTTAAATCAGCATATCCTCCAATGAGGCAATTCCCCTTCGTTAATCTTTCTCTAGACTCCCTACCATGGAACACCTCAATACCATCTAAAATGTCACTTTAATAGTATAACAATTTTTGGCCTAAGTGATATCAGATAACCACCGGGAATGGTCACTAGGAAAGGGACATCACATATATGGGCCTTACATCTTTGAAAGAGAACTTGAGTGTTTTACTCCTATCAAGGTTCAAAATTTTTAGTGCAATATTTAAATCATTATTGAATAATCAATCATGCCCATGAAAACTTTAAAATTATTAAAAACATGCATCATCTAAATAGTGTTATTGATTTATTTGGAACCATATAAGATTCAAAGATAGACTATATACTATTTATAAAAAATTCATAAAATTTGTTTTTGAAACACTTGCTTGATACATATGGGCCCATTTTTACTCAACTATAAGAATAATTCTGACAATGTCAAGGATAAATACACAAGATGATATGGGTCTTGCATCTTTGAAATAGAACTAAAGTGTTTTATTCCTATTAAGGTTCATGAAGTTTAGGTAATATTCATATCATGTTTGAACAATGAGTCATGCGCATGAAAAATTTAGAATCATTAAAGAAATGCATCATCTAAATAGTGTTATTGATTTATTTGGAACCATATAAGATTTAAACATAATACATAATATTTATAAGAATTTCATAGATATTTGTTTTTGAAACAATTGCTTAATACAAAAGTTGCATTTAATTTTTAATGTTTTTGTTCATAATGAATAGTGAAGTATCCCATTGACATGTTTCATTAATGACGTCAAATCAAAGGTTGTTTGAGATATTTGAATCGAAAATTTGCAAATAAATTTTATGCTTTTGTTCATAATTAAGAATCAATAATGAAATATCAACATATTTCATTGTAAATGTCAAATGAAAAGGTTGTTTGAGATATTTGTATTGAAAAATTGCAAGCCAAAATTGATGATGTCAAATCAAAAACTTATTTGATAAATACGAATTGAAAAATTGCAAGTCAAAACATAATTTTTCCAAGGGATTCTTCTAGGACCAGTTACTTATAACCATTTATTATCAAAATGGCATACAACCATAAAATATTGTCTCAATATTTTATCATGAAATGACTCCTATACACTCTACCTATGTTCATAGGTGTAACAATTCTTTGAAGCTACAATTCTACAAACTGATCTAACAAGATTTTTCAAAAAATAATTTTAAAATGTTGTAAATTAATTTAAAAAAAACCATATTATCGACATCTTGAAATCAATTCAAGCACCCATTCCTTCAAGTATTTTTCAATGACAATTAAACATCTAAATTTATGACAATCCCACAAAATGTATAATAACAACAAAATAATTACATATAAATGAACTAAAAATCAATTCATCATTTCATGTTTTGAAACAAGAGATATGCCATGTACATATATCATATGAAGGCATAAATGGTACCGATACATTCTTTATTTACAATTCCCAAATCTATTTACAAGAACTAGGAACAAGAACAACTCTAATAACTCTTAAATACTAGCAATAAAATATACAAATTTATCAAAACACCTACTTGAAGAAGATCTTATGATTTTTCTATGAAGTTAAATTTTAAGCTCTTTAGTTATTTTTGCGTGGATTTTCTATTAGTTTATCAATGTATCCAATTTTCTCTCTAAGACATCAAATTCACTACTTGGCTAAATTTCCCATGCGTAGTTTCTTTTGCATTATATTTGGTCTTCTTTGCTTGGCCTTATTTTTATCCTCCATAAGACTAAGCACTTGCATATAAAAAATCATAAGTCGATCATATATATCCATGAAAAGATATATTAGAAAATCATAAACTACTATATTGCATAAACAATTCTAAATATTCCATATAATGAAATTGAAACATAAATTATTTTCTTACTGAGTACATCAAAGAAGACACTTATTAAAATCAATGCGGTTTCCACTGAGAGAAGGATTTAGTCAGTCATGAATTCAACGAAATTCCTATATAAATCTAGTTTTCCTTTGCACAATGCATCACTTCTCGTTTTTTCTCTGATCTTTGGATTCATTTCTCTTTTGTAGAATCTTTTGCATGCATTAGGGGCATATGTGCATATTTTACTGCTTGGCTACCATTCCCCAAAGTAGTGCCCTTGGAATTATATACAGTCTTCTATACGTTGCTTGTTCTTTAGCCTCCATAGCATTGTGTTCCTGCATAAAAAAATCATAACACGAGTAGATATATCCACGAAAATATATATTACAACAAAAGGTCAACTATTGTATTGCCTAAATCAATTAGAAACATATAATAAAATGCAATAAAAAGTACATTATTTTCTCATTGACTGCATCAGATTAGAAACTTAATAAACTCTGCAATTTCGAAATGAGGCCACGATTTAGTAAGTTAAAATTTAATCAATTCAATCCAAGTCCTATATAAGAATTAGGAGACATTAAGAAAAGCTACACTACCAATTCTATAAGTACAACCCACCACAAACCTTATCCAACTTAGTAACAAGCAAAATCTTTTGTGAGCATTGTGTTTAACACATAACACCTACAAGTTATGAGGACAAGTGGATGTGTGATGTAAGGGAGTTACAATGACTTTATATTCTCACATTTTTTTTTATCTATACTGGTTCATTTAGTCTCATGATATAGATAAATACCATTTTTGTATGGTTTTTGACAAATATGCATAATAGAACGTCTTTTTTTTTATTGTTTTTGACACATGTATAATAAAAATCTTATGGTATTGGCAGCTGTACATATCATAATGTTTTTTAACCCCATTGGTGTTTTACTCACTCTAATCTGGGTGCTTCAACTAGGGTGTTTTCTCCATTTTAATTTAGGTGTCCATTCCAGTACTCTTTTAAGGGTTTTTTCCCACTCTAATCCTTGTGTTCGTCTTCTACGCATGTTGTCACATTTCTGTTGTTAATGTTGTTAATTTATAGGGTTGTTTTTGGCATATAGAGGATGGAAGTTGTGAAGGATCCGTTTGTAAGTCTATTTTTAGTATACAATAGATCGGTGAGGGAAGTTGTGCAGGCTCCCATTGTATCCATGTGGTGCCATGCAAAGGGGATGCCTACATTATTCGGTAATACTTCATGTAGCTCGGGAAATTAAAATCTTAATCTAAAGGTTGTTTAACTTGAGTTCTGTAAAATGAAATGCTTTTGTGGTTGCACATTGATCTAAACATGTTGTATTGAATTTGACCGTGCAATTTTATTGTGTTCCATGCACTAGTACATATGAGCGGATTTTTCCACGTTAGTTTTCCACGTTTTTTACTTTCGTGGAAAAATCAAGGGTAAATTATGCATTTTTACAATTTTTTTTAAGGAAGCCCCGACTTTCGTCGCTATATCCACGAGAAGCGGATTTTTCCACGTTAGTTTTCCACTTTTTTTACTTTCGTGGAAAAATCAAGGGTAATTTATGCATTTTTACAATTTTTTTAAAGGAAGCCCCGAATTCCGTCGCTATATCCACGAGAAGATAATATTAAGTTTGTTTATTTGGATAAGCCCGCGTTTATTTGGCAGTCAAACGCAACAAGCTAGGTCGAAGCTGGGTCGAGGGGTCTTGGAGAGGAGAATATAGCTGGGTTTTCACGGGCAGGAGAGGAGAGTAACAGGGCCATAAGCATGGGCTTGTGATCTAAGTTGTGCCATTTATATCTTTTGCGTTCAGGAATCACGGGGATGGTGGTAGGGTATCCAACTACTGAACCTAGCTCCAGGGAAACAGAGCTCACCCTAAATCTGCCACTCATCGAGGCAACTCCCGTGGGATTCAGAAATTACGATCTAAGGACAACAATTTATAGTTTAGACAAAGGCCTGCTTGCCTGTAAATCTTATCAAGGTAAAACTGTGAACCTCTCGGTAGATGGTCTTGTGATTTTTGGATATTCATCACTGATAACATTCCTAACCTAGGGTTTATGTTGTATTCTTCATGGCTTGGCGAACCTCCCTGTTTGGTGCACCTGGGAATAAATATGGCATGCAAATTCAATCGTAAGCGGTGCCCACAGGTAAGTAGGGTGGTACAGGAATTATGGAGAAGATCTCTCCTAATGACCTTCTAAGAATTTCAGAATTCTCGTCTAAGATTCTACCCTCTAATTTTAGATAGGGTTTCTGTGTTAACGCTGAATTGGGCGTAATATTCTTGTATACACCGAACTGGACATTAATTTTGTTTTTAAATTTTAAAACGAGGACCTAGGAATTTGGGACTGTGATATTTCTTATACTCTTCATCAATTTCATAAGAATAGAGGTTAAATTTTGGTATTGGAAGAATGACTAGGGTTACCAATGGGATATATAAATATATATTAAAAAAAAATTGGGCATAGAGGCCCCTAAGGGTCTTAATGCACACACTTTTGGTCTGAGGCAAATTCTGGATGTGAGAAATTTGTAAGGATGCGAATTGCTTGAGAACGTCTGTTAAACATTCAAGGGAGATCCCACTTGGGCATGAAGTTACTCGTTAAAGACGATTACAAGATACAATCTAGGTCATACGGCTTTATATTGTTATTGGTGATTGCAATCTCCATTTTCAAAGGATTAGAAAGTAAAACAATGGAAACATCATGAACCCAAAAAGGTATACTGTATTTGTTGCTGTAGAAACACTAGTTGCATTAGATGCTTAAACACATGAGCATGAATCCTAAATAGTTAAAATGTTACTTGTTAATGATTTTTATATTGTATAATCCAAACACTTTCTTCAAGCTCTGTCAATTCTACTCTCAAAAAATAGTCCAAATACTTCCCTTACAAGATCATCCAATCTTCTCCAAAGGCTCAAGCCTCAAACTTCCTTTCATAACAATCCTTGAATATCCTTCAACCCACTAAAAATGTGTGCACAAGAAGCACTTCAAAATCTGTTAAGAGATTCTCAAATTCTGGCCTTGAAAAATGTGGTTACAAGTCTTTTCAAAAAACAGTCAAAGCTCCCCACAAAAACTCTTCAATACGTTCCTCAAACAACATTTAAAATTTCTCACAATAAGGCACTGTAAATCAGCCTCAGAATCCCCGCAACAAATGCCTCAAACCCTGCCAAAAGATTGTCCAAAATATGAGCCAATTCTGCTGTCTACAGGAGGCCAAACCTATGCCAAAAATATACCACAAATATACTCATACAAACAATCAAAATATGTCTTTTAGTGCCTTGGAAGACTTACTTTAAATTTGTCTAAATTAGTCATAAACACTCTCTAAAGTCTGTAATGAATCCTTCACACAGTCCTTCAAAATATGCCAGGGAACCCTTACAATAGTCTTACAAAATCCTTTAAATAGTCCCGCAACAACACTCTTCATCATCTACAATATACTAGGTGAATATGCAACCAAAAATATCCCCAAAAGAACCTATGAAAGTGTGCCAATACAATCCACAAGGCTGCCTTATGAAATGTTCAAGAATACCCTTGGAGAGTGTGCCAAAACTGTCTTAAGTCCGTCCTCATTGACAACTCACAAATATGTTCATTACCATTCAAAATATTTCTTGAAGTGTGTGTCAAAGGAGTCACAAATGAATGCTCCAATCCCTTTCAAAAATAGTCAATTAACAACAAATCTTGC
>LPNX010152340.1:0-27905 GCA_001517045.1 Pseudotsuga menziesii | reverse complement strand
ATTATTTTATTATTTTAACCATTATTTTATTATTTTAACTATTATTTTATTATTTTCCTTAGGAGGCCCATTTTAGACCCCAAAATTCCTCTAATGCTTCTCCAAAAAATCTTTCTCTTTGTTGAAACACCCCTTCGCTAAAGACAGATCCCAGCGTTCAAGTTTTAGATGTCCCATTATTTGACATGCTAAACATAGAAAAGGAATTCCATGATAATTTAACCTTTTCTCCAAGACCCTTCCTTCCCATCTAATATTCACTTTTTCTGGAAAACCTTCCTTCGTGTTGAATTCCACGAAAACCCTCATCATCCTTTTGTCCCCCAACCTTAGCATTTAGAAATCGGACCAAATGAAGGTACCCAAATGATTTTCCATATTTTTCAAGAACCCTTCTTACCATAATTGGATTGGAATCCTAGGAATAAGAAGCCATAGATTTCATTCAGTAAATTTCTGTGATTGAGGGTTTATAAACCCTAATGAGGAAAACAATTATAGTGTGGATACCTTAATGCATGCTAGGGTTTCATGAATTACAATCTCATTGAGACTTGCATACTAGGGTTTCATGAACTACAATTGCATACAAGGGTTTCATGAACTACAATTGCATGTTATAACTAGGGCTGAGAAGTTATGAGATGAAACACATGTACATGTATGAATTGAAAACCAACTAGGGTTTCGTGAACTACAATTGCATGCTATAACTATTATTGAGAAGTTATGATATGGAAATAGGGATTTGTGACCTCTTTAAAAGCTATGAGATGGAAGTAGAAACACATGTACATGTACAAATCCAAAACCAACTAGGCTGTCAATGCTATAACTAGGGTTGAGAAGTTATGAGATGGAAATATGGATTTATGATCTCTTTACAAGTTATGAGATGGAAAAGAGAAACACACCTATGGTTTCATGAACTACCATTGCATTCTAGGGTTTCATGGACTATAATCTCATTGAGACTTTCATACTAGGGTTTCATGAACTACAATTTCATACTAGGGTTTCATGAACTACAATTTCATGCTATAGTTTCATGAACTACAAATTGCATGCTATAACTAGGGTTGAAAAGTTATGAGATGGAAGTAGGGTTTTATGAACTCTTTACAAGTTATGAGATGGAAAAGAGAAACACACCTACAGTTTCATGAACTACCATTGCATGCTAGGGTTTCATGAACAACAATTGCATACTAGGGTTTCATGAACTACAATTGCATGCTATAGTTTCATGAACTACAAATTGCATGCTATAACTAGGGTTGAAAAGTTATGAGATGGAAGTAGGGTTTTATGAACTCTTTACAAGTTATGAGATGGAAAAGAGAAACACACCTACAGTTTCATGAACTACCATTGCATGCTAGGGTTTCATGAACTACAATTGCATAATAGGGTTTCATGAACTACAATTGCATGCTATAGTTTCATTATCTACAATTGCACGCTATAACTAAGGTTGAGAAGTTATGAGATGGAAGTAGGGTTTTATGACCTCTTTACAAATTATGTGATGGAACTAAAATGGTATGGTATGTTGTATGTTAGTATGGTATGGTATCATTATGTTAGTTCATGGTATGATGTTAGTATCATAGGGTATTGTAGGGTATGGTATGGTATTCTAGTATGGTATGGTGTGTTAGAATGGTATGATGTTAGTATTTTACGGTATGTTATGTTATGGTTTGTTATATTAGTTGGTAGGTTTTCATGAACTCTTTACAGGTTATGAGATGGAAGTAGAAACACATGTATAGGTACACATACTAAACCAACTAGGGTTTCATGAACTACAATTGCATGCTATAACTTGGGTTGAAAATGGCCCTCAACCTCATGTTTTCATGGCCCAATGTGTTTATATATCACTAAGAAAGCACATGTTGCGGCATTATAGTATTGATGTAATAGAATATAATCCAACAACCTGCATAATAAAACTAGGGTTCACATATTGAGACATGGAACTACAAACTAGGGTTTTATGAACTCTTTAGGTTTGAGCATCAAATTAGACTGGTTAGTATCATTTATGTAGAAACCAAATGGCCATATAGCCCTAGGATACACTTACAAATTGAAAACCAACTAGGGTTTCATGAACTACAAATTGCATATTATAACTAGGGTTCACAAGTTATGAGATGGAACTAGGGTTTTATGACCTCTTTAGGTATATATCATTAGATTGGTTAGTATCATTTAAGTAAAAACCAAAAGGCCCTATACCTAGGCTATGCACATACATGAAATAATTTTATTGGGATTAATATGAACTGCTTACTATTTCATATGTTCACAAATGCAAATACCAATGTGTGCAAATGCTTGGAACAATACTCAAATTATCAAATTGTTACAATTGAATTAAACCCTAGGTTATGAATTGAATTTCGTTTTTGTCCTAAACCGTAGCTAACACTATTGTAAATGATGAATAGTTACATGCTAGACTTACCTGAAATGCTAACCCTAGCTAGACTTTCCTGAAATTCCATGTGCTTCTATGATGAAAGATGATTAGGGTTTATAAACCCTAACAAGGAAAACAATTATAGTGTGGAGATTTGAATTTTAGCTTATATTATCCTTATGATTGGGTTGATTCTAGCATCGGTTATGCATGCTAATTTGAGATAATTTTGGGTTGAATTTGTTAAGTAAACTTTAATGGTGTTTATATTGTTAGATATCCTAAGTGCAGATCTTTGGATAGCTCATCATGCACTTGTGTAGGCCATCAAGATGATGACTAAGGAAAATCATCTGAAATAAAAGGAACTTGCTAGCCAAAATGACCCTTCAAACCATGATTGTACACCCAAAGAGAACATGTTGCTACCAAAGGAAG
Source organism: Pseudotsuga menziesii (assembly GCA_001517045.1). Taxonomy (NCBI): domain Eukaryota; kingdom Viridiplantae; phylum Streptophyta; class Pinopsida; order Pinales; family Pinaceae; genus Pseudotsuga; species Pseudotsuga menziesii. The sequence continues at coordinate 25,036 of LPNX010152340.1, read as the reverse complement.
GATCAATAGGGATGACAAGATAGGAAGGAAAGCAAGTGACCTTAGGCTATGATAGGTGGGTAAGAAGGCTATTAGGGCTGCCCTAAACAGGATATTATCTGTCAGGGTTTCCTCATTGATTATAAATCCCAGGTTATGCATGCTAACCTTTGAAATTCAGTTAGGGTTAGGGTTTCCTCATGGATTATAAATCCTAGGTTATGCATGCTAACCCTCAAATCGTTAAAATTGAAACAAGTACAATAGCTCGTTATAGAAGACACATATTCATGAACTTGTTTCATTTTTTATTTGTCAAGGAAGAACAATTTTTATGGGATGTTAGCATTATGGGATGTTTTCATTTCAACTATGCATGTGGTTGAAGTATTTTATTGGTGTTGATGGGACGCTATCATCATATCGTACAAAGTCAACCTCTCTTGCAACTGACATAAAAGTATTTCCAGCCAAGTATTTAGCATTATGACAGTCCTATATTTCACTTTTTAGCTAACCGGGACAAAGGTACAATCTTTTTAAGTAAACATTAGTGATAAACAATTTTATAGTGACCAGTTTACAAGCCAATGGGAATGTTAAACCAAATCAAATTTCTAGTCAAGTAAAATGTCTTATGACAGTACAAGATGTAATTTCCAATCAAGTAAAATGTCCTATGACAGTTCAAGATGTCATTTCCAGTCAAGTAGGAATGATAAGAAGTATATTCACTTGGATTTTGATGACACAATGACTTGCAAGAAATTCAAAGAATTTTCTAGTATTTTTCCAAGTTATGGATGTTTATATACCACTATCAAATTTGTTTAAGTATGGCTGGGAATGATTGTTTATATACAGTCCCTTTAGGGTGTCTTTGTGCCACTTTAAATTGGGTTATGGACAAATTTGAGGTGAGGCATTAGTGAGTGGGTAAGATAGGAAGGAAAGGAAGTGACCTTAGGATATGATAGCTGGGTAAGGAGGCTATTAGGGCTACCCTAAATAGGATATTACAGTGAATATGTTAGGGAATCTTAGGACGAGTTAGTGGTGTTCTGTTAGATTTTTAACATTAATCTAACATTATTAGGATCTTTAACTGAGAGAAAAATAAGCACATCAATCCAACACAAGAAACAATGAACACAGTGTTTTTCCTCGAGGAAACCATAAATGGAGAAAACCATGCAACTTCCTCAGAGATAGAATCAACACCAAAAGTAAAACCCCAAAATAGTAAGATGATCTCCCGGCAGTAGCAACCTCTTTCTTCCTAGCGCCAATGTCTTCTTCTTCCTAAGCTATGTGCTACAATAGAGTGTGAGTGAGTGTGTGATAAATAGAGAGGCTCACTCTCTATTTATACTAATTCATGACTTGAATAAACCCAACTAGGGCCGACTTCACTAGGTGATTCTAATAACCCTAGTGCCCCGGAACTGCGGGGGATTTAACCCTTGATCAATAGGAGGGTTACCCACAATGACTTGACACGAATTTTTAAATTATAGATCCTCCCGATCATTACATCGGGGCGTGACATGACTCAATTACATTACAGACACATCTCGGAATAAACATCAGGGTACAAGACACAATATACATAGGTGAATACGTTTAAAAGTTACAAATACATCAACACTCCCTCTTAACTATGAAGGTATTATTTCGACACAATTTTCAGCACTGGTCTTCTTCTCTGTATCGACTGGATCATCTTGGCATCATCATCTTCAAGTTGTCTTTATCTTCAAGTTGTCTTCATCTTCAAGTATTCTTCATCTTCAAGTCATCATCATCTTCAAGTGTTCTTTGTCTCCAAGTCTTCTTCATCTTCAAGTCATCTTCTTCTTCAAGTCTTCTTCATCATGGGATCTGTATCATCATGACCATTGGATCATCACTGTATCATCATCAAATCTGGATCATCACTTGATCTAGATCATCATCAAGTCTGGATCATCATCACATTTGGATCATCACTTGATCTGGATCATCATCAAATCTGGATCATCATCATCTGTGCTATCTCTCGATTCTTCTCGTCATAAGAAGTTCTACAGAGCCAGCCCTTTTTCGTGTTGGTTGTAGGCCTACCCTTCATGTAGGTCTTCATCAGCACTTATATCTGACCCTAAGTCAGAATGGCCTGCCCAGCTCTTACATTTGACCTCATCTTGTCAAAAAGGCACGCCTAGCACTCACATATGACCTCATCTTTTTAGAAAGGCCTAGTACTCACATCTAACCATGTGTAGACACATTGTGCTAGAATGGCTCAGCACTTATATCCGACCATGTGTGAACACACTGCATTGAAAAGGCTCTACACTTACATCCGACCATGTTCGAAAACACCACATTGGAAGGGCTAAACACTTATAGTTGACCATGCTTGAAAGCACCACATCGAAAAGGCTCATCACTTACATTCAACCATGCTCGAAAGCACTGCATTGAAAGGTCTCTGTACTTACATCCGACCATGCTTGAAAGCACCGCATCGGATGGGCTCTCAGTCCCAAAATGAGGATTCCTGATAACTGACCAGGTGCCTCCATTCTCCCAGAGAATGGAATCAACCCTTATATCCGATCAAGTGGGAAAACCTCCCTAAATCACATCAAAATGGCCATGCCCTCACATCTAATCATGTAATACTACATCCTACAGTCATATCAGAATGGCCCTCAGTCCAAGACTGAGTTTTCCTGGTAACTGACCAAGTGCCTCCATTCCAAGAATTGCATTTAGCCCTTAAATCTGATCATGTAGGGACCAATCCTACAATCACATCAGAATATATTAGCACCCATATCTAACATGGAAGGAACCAAATCCTATGACCATGATAGAATGGATCAGCCCTTACATCTGACCATGGAAGGAACGTGATCCTCTCACCATGTTAGAATGGCTCTTGGTCTCATCATTTCCCCTTGGAGGGAACCTCGATCTGGAGAACACCAAGCTTCTCCTTGAAGTACTCAAAATTCACTCTAGCCAATGGCTCCATCAATACATCAGCTATCTGTTCCTCCGTCGCAACATACTGGAGCTCCACTGCTCCTCTCTGCACCATATCCCTGATATAGTGATACTTGATCTCGATATGCTTTGACTTGTCATTGAACACAGGGTTCTTTGAAAACTTCACACAACTGTCATTGTCGCAATATATACAAGTAGCATCCATATGGAGATCAAATAAATTAGACAGTAGCTTCCTCAGCCATACCGTCTCACAACTAGCTGAACAAGATGCAACACACGCTGCTTCAGCTATACTCAGTGGCACACAAGATTGTTTCCTTCTAAACCAAGAGATCACACCTGATCCCATACTGAAGCAACATCCTGAAGTGCTCTTCCTATCAATGGCACTTCCTGCCCAATCTAAATCAACATAATCCTCCAAGTTCATCTTCTGAATAGCCTCGTACTTGATCCCATAGTCAATTGTACCCTTCAGGTTCCTCAGAATATGCTTTGCAACAATCAAGTGAACATGTCTCGGATCTGTCACGAACTGGCTTAAGGTGTTCATAGAAAAGCAAATATCTGGTCTCATGTTCGTCAGATACATCAAGGACCCAATCATCTGACGATACATCATAGCATCAATCGCTTCTGATGAAGCATAATTCAATAGCTCCAAGTTCAATGCCATAGGTGTGGTTATGGCCTTCCAGTCCATCATCCCGAATCTCTTCAGGATCTCTACTGCATACTTCCCTTTTCCAAGGAAGATCCCATCCGCATTTTTCCACACCTCCATGACTAAGAAATAGTGCATCATACCTATGTCCTTCATTTTGAACTCGGTAGCAAGTTTCCTCTTCATATCAGCAATCAAATCATCCATACATGTTACAAATAGATCATCCACATATGGTAGGAGTATCATTGGATTGCCATATTCAACCTTGTAGTAAAGGTTGGAATTTGCTTTACTCTTGGTAAAGCCCAAACTGGATAGGAAACTATCAATTCTACCATACCATGTCCTGAGTGCCTGTTTCAAACCGTACAGGACTTTCTTTAATCTGTACACATGAGACTCTCTGTCATGTGTCTCAAAACCAAGTGGTTGTTCCACATACACTTCCTCTTCCACTACACCATTCAAGAAAGCAGTCTTGACATCCATCTAGTGTATCTTCCATTTCATCACTGCAGCCAGAGCAAGTATTGATCTGATGGAAGTGTATCTAGCTACAGGTGCAAAGGTTTCTTCATAGTCTATTCCTTCTTTCTGGGAGAAACCACGAGCCACAGATCTTGCTTTATATTTCTCGATGCTGCCATCTGCAGCATGCTTGATCTTGTAGATCCATTTGGAAGTTACAATGGAATTCCCTTCTAGTCTTGGGACAACATCCCAAACATCATTCTTCATGATCGATTGATACTCTTCGATCATAGCATCCTTACACTCTTTCTGTTCTGCTGCTTCTTCATAGTTGGAAGGTTCTTTATCAATAATGTCACATAGTAATGCTACGTAACTAGAACATGATCTAGTTCTCTTCCTTCCTCTGGGTGTTTCTTCTGAAGCTTCGTATCTTTCTACACCTTGGATAATTTCACGTACCCAAGCAGGTTTCCTCTTATGAGGATTATTCTCCAGAGATGGATCTATAGGTTCTTGAGGTTCTTATAGTTCTCGATCTTCTTCTTGAATTTCTTCATTCATGAATTTTAGGTTCTCTTGTTTCTTCAGGTTCTTTAGCCGATTTCTTCCTGGATTTGATGTAGGCTGAATCTTCGTCAAATGTTACATCTCTGCTAATGTCAATCTTCTTGAACCTTGGAAAGTATATACTGTAAGACTTTGAGCTTTTAGAGTATCCCACAAATATACCCTTCTTTCCTGAAGGATCTAATTGTGTCCTCTTCTCTTTCGGAATTTGTATGTACACAGGATAGTCGAATATTCTGAGATGGTTGACTTCTGTTTTCTTTCCAGAGAAGACTTCTTCAGGAGTATTGTTTTCGAGTACTCTGTGTGGAGTATGGTTCTGTACATATACCGATGTTTTGGCATCATCTACCCAAAGATGCATGGGTAGATCTTGATCATGAAGCATTGCTCTTGCAGCTTCCATGATAGTTCTATTCTTCCTTTCTACAATCCCAAATTTCTGTTGTGGATTATATGGAGTGGACAACTCCCTCTTAATCCTTGAGTCTTTGTGCAACTCTTTTCATCCATTCGATGTGAATTCTCCGCCATTATCTGATAAAAAAGTATTGATCTTATTTTCAGTGTGGTTCTCGATCAAGGCTTTGAATTCCTTGAACTTGTTGAATACTTCATCTTTGTTCTTCATGAAGTAGATCCATGTATTCCTAGAAAAATCATCAATAAAAGAAACATAGTATGCATACCCGCTTAGTGAATTGGATGACATTGGACTGCATACATCGGAGTGGATGATTTCCAAGATTCCTTTTGCTTTGCTCTCGCTACTTGGAAATGTCTTCTTTGTGTTCTTCCCTTTCGCACATCCTTTGCATACACCTTCATGTTTTGTCTACATTTCCGGGAGACCTTCAATAGCTTTTCTTACAAGTGGTAGTGCTCTGTAATGCACATGTGCAAGACTTCTATGCCAAAGCTCATTTGGTTCTACTGATTCATGAACCAAATCTTATTCTGGATGGCCCTTCAATTTGTATAAGTCTCCTTCTTGTTCCCCAATCACTATTGCATCATCAATGGTATTTCCTTTTGGCCACATGATGACTTGACCATCTGTAAATGCAACCCTCATTCCTTTTGTATCTAATGCAGATATGGAGAGGAGATTCTTCTTTAGTCCTAGAACAAACAATACTTCCTCCATTGTCATATACTTTCCAGAGTCTAGCTTATAAGATGATTCCCCACTACCTTTGATTGGATATTGGTAGTCATCTCAAAGTTTCACCTTGTGAGGTGATTCATGTTCAGATAATTTCACAAAGGATTCCTTGAATCCTGTCATGTGCTTGGAAGCACCACTGTCTATAAGCCAATCATTGCTGCCATGTGTGATAGTTCTTGTGAGAGCAGAAATCAGAACATATTCTTCATCACTTGAAGAATTATCATTGACTTGTATGTTTCTCTTCGTGGAAGGTTCATCATCCTCTGCAGCATGAGCATGATGTCTTCTCTTGTTTCCCTTCTTCTTGTGAGAGCTACTTTTATTTTTAGGAAAGTCTCTAGAAAATGTCCTCTTTCATCACATGTATAGAAAATGTACTTAGACAAATATCTAGGATTTCTGGAGTTATTTCTTTGATGAAAGTACTTACTTCTGTGGTGCCTAGATTTGGATTTCTTGGATTGTATTGTGAGAGCTTGATATTCACTTCCCATCTTTTCTTCTCGAGCTGCTATCTGAGCTTCTTCCTGAGAGAATTCTTCCCATAGTCTGCTGAAATTTACTAACTTCTTTCTAGCACAAATCCCTTGAATAAAGGAGTCCCATGATCTAGGGAGACCATTCAAGGTGGTCATCACAATCTCTGCATTTTCTACTTCTTCATCTACTACTTCCAGTTGTTCCTTGATCTGAGAGACGCTTGTAAAGTAAGACTAGATGGTTTCTACATTCTGTATCTTTACATTCTTCAACTAGTTTCTCAGAGTCATCTTTCAGTTTATGTTCTTCCCTTCAAACAATTTTGTTAGGGCATCAAACATAGCTTTAGGTGTCTTTAGGGAGGACACCTGTGGTATGAGGTGATCATTGATTGAATCAACAATAATCCTCTTTGTTATAACCAACTTATTCTTATGTAAGGCCTTAGCCTCATCTCCCTCTGGAACTGGAACCTCCTCATGGATGTAGGAGTCCAACTCATTTTCTTCCACGACCAGGGTGATCCTATACTTCCAGGCTCAGAATTTATAAGCTCCCTCAAGCTTTTCATCAAGCTTGGTATGATGAGACATATTAACTAAGAACCTCAAATGGAAATACAAAATATTTTAGATCTTACCAAGTCAAGATGTTGAGTCTGGATTTGGAGCTGAATTCCTGCAGTGTTGGTTCAGGAGCAGATTAGGGTTTTGGTTTTTCAAAGTTCTGTCCAAAGAAATGCTTTGAATTTGATCCCTCACTTCAATTTTGGGGAGGAGATCAATCCAGGCTTGGGATCACTGAAAAAATTCGACTTCTATGGAAAGCCCTAATTTCCAACAGCAGTGTCGGGTCAAAAACTGAAAAACCTCAAAATTGGATTCTGCTTCAACAGGAAGATGCACCCTAAGGAGGAGAGTTAATCCAACCTTCTTTTGCTGAAAATATGTGGAGGAAGATCCACAAAGTAGGAATCCCTAGTTCCCGCAGCTGCACAGTGTCTTCTTCTCATGTTAGCTCTAATCCCCTGTTAGATTTTTAATATTAAGCTAGCATTATTAGGATCTTTAACTGAGAGAATATCAAGCACAACAATCAAAAACAAGAAACAATGAACACAATGTTTTTCATGGGGGAAACCATAAATGGAGAAAACCCCGCAACTTCCTCAGAGATAGAATTAGCACCAAAAGTAAAACCCCAAAACAGTAAGATGATCTCCCGACAGCAGCAACCTCTTTCTTCCTAGCCCTAGTGTCTTATTCTTCCTCAACTATGCACTACAACTGAGTGTCAGTGAGTGTGTGATAAATAGAGAGGCTCACTCTCTATTTATACTGATTCTTGACTTGACTAAACCCAACTAGGGCCAAATTCACTATGTGAGTCTAATAACCCTAATGCCCTAGAACTGTGGGGACTTTAACCCTTGATCAATAGGAGGGTTACCCACAATGAATTGACATGACTTGTTTACATTATAGATCCTCCCGATCGGAACGTAGGGGCATGACATGACTCAATTACATTACAGACGCATTCTAGAATAAACATCGGGGTATAATACATAAGATACATAGATGAATACATTTCGAAGTTACAAATACATCAACATGTTCTAGGGCTGTCCAAAATGGATATTATAGTCAGAGATATAGGGAGAGTCATGGGGGTCTAAGTAGTGTGGAAATGAAAGGAATAATCCTTGCTTTAGAGAGAGGGGAAGGTAGGAGTCTAGGGAAAGGGTTTTAGCAAGGGTTAGGCTAGAATATAATGGTTTAGGTGTGTCTTATGGTTTCCTAATAGGTAGTATTACAGTCTAGTTTGATAGATAGTCCTAGGGTTAGTCAAGGATAGAAAATGGAGTAGAAGGCCAAAGGTTAGAATGACTATGTAAATACCAAATGCAGACAATTTATTTCTATTGTAATTTGGACAATGAATAAGACTGTATTTTTATGCATTTGTGTATTTTTTTGTTAACTAACCTACAGTGTTAATTTTTTTTATGCATTTTAGTATGAAATTACGGACTTTATTGCTTCGTCAACAATAAGTATTGCAAGCGCGTCAATTGTAAACTACTACTGTAAAGAAGTACAAAATGATATATTAATATACAAAAATATCCAATCATATACAAAATATGGCAACTCGTGCCGTATACCAAATATGGAAACTCGTGCCCTATACAAAATATGGCAACTCGTGCCAAAATGCCACATCATGGCTAGTGTACATAGGAGGCTCTCTCATCCTCCTTCCCACCCTTGGAGCTCCTAGTTCCAACTCCAAAATTGATCTTCCTCTTCTTCAAGCTAGAGGAAGCTTAGTTCACCCTGCTACTTCGAAAACCTCCCCTTGGGCTCTGAAATGACAACAATCAAATGTCAAATCCTACAGGAAATTATACAAGTATAAAACACAATTTAAATATCAAAATTATGTTTTCAAATTTTAAATAGATCACCTGAGACGATACCATAAGTGTTGAGTGGAATACCCTCCTCCATGATCCAAGTCTCTAAGCAATGCCAACCTGCAACATTTAAACAGTAAGATAACTCATACAATTTATTGCTATGTTAATTTTCGTTAATATTGAACGAGATTTTCATAAACTAACCAATCTCACCATGGACACAACAGGCTAGTCCTGGGGGCTGGCAGGTGGAGCAATCAACTGCTCCTCAAGGGTGGCAGGTGGAGTAGTGGGATGTACAACTTGCTCTGATGCCAGGGTGGATGGAATAGCAGAGGATGTAGCCACATCGATGTTGTCTACAACACTAGGGGGCACGGTGGGAGAGGGTGTGGACTGGAGTGGGCGAAGTGGTGATGTACGACGATAAAGTCCAACTAGTTGTAGAATGGAATGGACCACCTTGGAAGAGGAAACGAGGGTGGTGGGGGAATATGGAGGAGGGGGATGAGGTCTGGGATGGGGTGGAGGGATGGGTGAATGTGGATGGATGGTCTAATGTGGTCAAAGGGGGGAGGGTGGAAATATGGGAAACTATAAGGGAGGGGGTGGATGGGTGGGGCGGGGGGGGGCAGAGGGGAGCTAGATGGAAGTGTGGTGGTGGGTGGGAGGAAAGGGATGGATGGAATGGGGGGGGGAGGGATGCAAGGAAAGGGACATGTATGCCAGGGGATACACCTATCATATATGGTGGGAAAAAGGCAGTCAGTGGAGAGATAGTAACACTGACATTCCTATGTGGTGGGACCTACATACATATTCATGTCATCATGTATTAGTACATAAAAAATATAACTATATGAATCTAAGCCATAAAAACTGAAATTAAACTTATACTTTATTACAAGATACCTGCTCACAATGGGATCTGTTGATCCTTGGTGGGGATGGTTGGTCACTCAATCCTGTAGACACTTGTTCATTTGTACAAAAATGTTTAGATTCAATTAGTGAATATTAACTAAATACGGACTGACAATTTAAATAAATATGTGACGATTGACATCCAATCACTACTAACATTAAATTTAATTACTAAAATAAAACTACATGTGTGTATGCTGTCGCGATGTCCTTTGCAACTGACATGGCTCCATCTAGGTTGAAGGAACCAACATCCTCCCACCCCTGTATTGGATACTTGGCACTGAATAGTTGTACATTAAAAAAAATGAAGTCATCAACATCTGATTCTAAGTTAAATTTATTAGAAATTATGACATTAAATAAAACAATGACTAACCTGGTGTAGGTAGCTCTCTGTTCCATGCTCCTGTGTGGGAACCTGGCATGGATGCCCACAACAAGAACAATGATGTGGCACTGGTCTCATCAAGCTAGATGGATCCACCTGGCTACCACCTGTATATGCTCTCCCTCGCCCACCACCAATAGACCGTACAGAAGTGTGTCTCTTGGGGGGTCCTACTCGCTCTGCGAGGACATAGCCACAAATTCAATATGCCTGAGAAGGTTTCATGTGGCATGTCTGTTGGACTCATGGATCTCATATAGCTCGCTACCTAACCTAGGGGGTTGAGGAGGTGGGTTTGGCTCTCACCCAGGTGCAGCAAATCCTTTGAGTGGGTTTCGGTGGGCATGAGGTCGATCATGGGCTGAGCCAACACTGATGCCCTAGAACTCATTGATGTCGAGGTAGTTCACATGGAACCCTAACACAAACTCAGCCCACAGTTTCTTGAGAAAATACTGTGGGACCTCGACATTGTTGCATGGAGGCTTTTCGAATACCATGAACCATCTCTTCCACCAGTTTTCTCTCCATGGCTGGTAATTACACCATTCCATGCAAACTTGCCTCTTCCTCACATCTGTAGGTTTGTCTTGTTTTAGGATCTGTAAATTTGCTCCACAGTTGAGCTTTTGTGATATTCAGGTTTTTAATATCCTCTTTGGATATACCGGTGCTATAATGATCTCTCATTCGAGCCCTATATTCGCTCAAATTGGTTATCTCACTATGGTCAATGTTGATATATTCTATAATGTTGTGTATTGATGTGGTGAGGCAAACCCGAGAGGGTTCCCTCATGTTCTTCAATTCATCACTCAAAATTCTTAATTGGTTTAAATCCCCGTGTAATTCATCTTCGGGGTTTTCTTATTTGTTTAATTTGGGCTTTTCTTCATTTAATTCAGGGTTTGGGTCCTTTGTTTGGTTTCTTTCATTCATTTCTTTGGATGGTTCATTGGTATTGGTCATTGTGGTCAGGTAATTTGTACCTGCAGTATCAAATTTTGCCCATTTCAATTGATTTTCAATTTCTTTTTAATTTTGTAGTTTATTTTAAAAAGAAAAAAAACAATGAAATAAACAAAAAAATTTGCATTCCTACTCTATTTACCTTACTCCATCATCCTTTTAGGTGATTTGCACAAGTTGGTTGGTCTCCTTGGGGTTGTTGGCTCCTCCTTGTGCGCTCGCGGGTTGCAAAACAATAAAAACTATTTTGTTTTTTTTTAATGCACATGGATATGTGTGCGTCCCTGTTTGTTATCATGCCCAACCCGCATGGGCAGCCAAATGCACGTGTGCTTCCTGAGTTGCGTGTCAGCTCTTATTGCCTACATTGGCAATCTGGTTCATCTTCAGTTTTAGAATTTTCTTCTTCTTCATGATCAACTACTTCTTTATTTGAAGAGAATTCAAGCAAAAACAATAATGCACGAATGGTATTAAATATTTCCTCTTTGAATGCTACATCAAGAGGAGGGTTTGTTTTATTTTTATTAATATTTTGCCTAAATTGATTTCGAAAGAATCCTCTAGAAAAGGATGCTTTGGAATTTTTCCTTAACGATACCATTTCATTTGTTAATTCTCTGATAGAATTTTAAAGTTGTTCAATATCAAATGCCTCATCTTTGCCTAATTTTGGTCTTTCAATTCTTTTCTGAGGAAAAGAATCAATTTTCCCACTTTTTTCAGGTTCATATGTCAGAGAATTTTTCTCAACTTTGATAGTATATTCAAAAATTTCAACAAGTGTAAATTTGTTAGTTTGTTTAACAAATATGCCTAAATACTTTGGTAACGCAGAAGCATAATTTTCTATAATAATATCTTCTAGCGGTTGAGAGGCGAAAGGTATTTTATTTTTCAAAGTTAAAAATCTCCAATTGAAATATTTAATTCGCTCCTCATTATATACTTTAATGCAAGATAATACAAGAGCTAATGCAATGAGTGTTTTATCTTCTCCAAATTTATCTAGAAATACTTGGGTAAAGTCTACCAAGTTTGGTATAGATCCTTGAACTAAAGAAAAATACCATGTTTATGCTTTTCCTTCAAATGTTAATGGGAAGAGGCGACAAAATAAATCTTCGTGTTGTACATTCATAGTTTGAACAACCAGAATGAACTTATAAATATGATTTTCAGCAGGTTCCTTATTATTGGGGTTGAAATTTGGGAGAAGTTTATCTGAATGTTTAGGCAATGGATGATGTACTCCAGGAACAATAAATGCACCCCTCCTTAACCAAGGTAGAGGAGGATTGGGAATAAATCCTAGTCCTATGATCTGTAGAAGATGATGATGGGAACAACAAATTCACCCCTCCTTAACTTTTTATCTTTAGAAGATGATGCATTAATTCTAGTCATATGAGGTAAACAAAAATCAATATGAGGAATACCATCCTTTTGAGAACAAATCCTAGTGAGATCTCTTATAGATTCTCCTAAATCTTGTTCAATTTAATGTGGGGTGTAAGGAGAAGAAGCATAGTCTTGTTCTATGATCTCTCTAACAACATTTACAAATAGGGAATCATTGATTTCAATTTGTGGAACAACTGCAGTATCTGGGACACTGGAATTAATAGATTCGTTGATTAGTAAGGGATCTAAACTAGATATAGGCCCTTGTTCTGAACATTATTAGCTATTCGTAGTCACAAGCCCTCCTTCTAGCACCATTTGTTGTCTGGATTTTCTGAATGAGGCCAACTAAGGAGAATCCACAGGGGATTCACTTGTTGACCAATATCCTATCACGTTAGTTCATATTGTGGGTTTTCAATTTCTTAAAAACTAGGCCAATATATTGCAGGTATTGGGAGGGGTGAGGGGTTTAGGGTGGGGGGTTAGGGGGATTATAAGGATTAGGGTATAAAAATGGGTGGTGGGGAGGTTTAAGGTATTGGGAGGGGTTTTCAACAAAAGGAGTTTGGACCAATATCTACAGAAATTAAGGGTACTCTTTACTATTCCATGATTGCACATGCTATGTGAGAGGTTGTACTGTTCCATGATTGCACATGATAAAATAAATCCTAATTAAAACAACTAAACTAAAACTAATTACTTATCTACAAGCTATATTAATCTATCTACAATAAAAATAATATTTAACAACTACTAAATCAAATTGTTTATGTCTACATCATCATGTTTTTTCAGGTATTTCCTGTTTTTTGGGTAGCAGAGCCCATCAAAAGTACAATGAGTGGGTATTCCTTGGATGCAGAATTTACTTGTGCATCCAATGAGCTCTCTCGATCGAAATTTGAGTAAAAGCATAGGGAGATATGTCGAAAATACGAACAAAAAAGTAGTTTTTTCTTTTCTTCCTTCAAAATTAATTATCAATTTTCCTTAGGAAGCCAATTTTGAGTTGAAATTTCCTCTAATGGTTTTTCTGAACATTATTAGCCATTCGTAGTCACAGGCCCCCCTTCTAGCACCATTTATTGTCTGGATTTTCTGAATGAGTCCAACTAAGGAGAATCAGCCCACACAGGTCACTTACTACATCATTAGTTAATTCTTGCAAGTTGTGGTTTAACTACCATCTAAGTTTCACCCTCTTAAGGAGATTCCTACTACTTAAACTTAGAAAAAATATATCCTAAACTAATTAATAAAAGATAAACTAAGTCCTGATTAAAACAACTAAACTAAAACTAATTACTTATCTACAATCTATATTAATCTATCTACAATAAAATTACTATTTAACAACTACTAAATCAAAATTAATTCTTTATGTCTAATCTATGCTTTTCTCTCTTAAGGAGAGTCTCTGTTTTTATTTTTTGTGAAATATTAAAAAAAACTGTTTAAAAGATAAAATATAATTAATTGAATGCAAAATCTATTTAACAGCTGCTAAATGAAAAATAGAAACATTAAAGTAAAAAATAAAATTGAAAATTCAATCTAAACTACTTAATCCTATATTGGAAAACAGAAAATGATTAACGATGTTAATAGTCTATTGACCATATAACTAACAAAAAATTAAAAAGAACTATGAAAGTAAAACTATCACAGTTAATAAGATAATGACTTTATATTGAATAATAATTTTATGATAAAAGAACTATAAATAAGAAATTATTTATCGGCTTAATACATAAATTGTCAACAAGAAATTAAAATTTAACATTTTAATATTTGATATTAAGGATGTTTAACTAATCCATTGAATACATGTAGAAATACTAGTTAATCAACTAACAAGATGATCTGTATGTAATATCACTCAATCAAGTTATTAATGAAAACTTAATAAAATGTCAAATACAAAATTTAAATCAAACACAAATTGTAATTTTGATTTGAGTCACTCAACACAATCCATACAATTATATCAAAGTATAATTGTAAATGAATCAAGAGAAGAAGATTACTATGGAGAATTATATATATAAATTCATAAAAACTGAATAAAAAATAGGATACCAAAATGGGAACCAATGTTGGACAAAATCACAGGAACACAAGTTATGATAAACTTGTAACACACTTTATATTTTATTACTCCAATGCATAGTCTCCTCAATTGTACTCGAATCCCCCTTTCAGGGGATTATCATCGTTTATATAACAAAAAATAATTAACTGCTTTCAGTATATTATGCAACTAATCTCTAAAAATAGACATTAAGGTTCTAACAATTGTTAAGCAATCAAACCAAATGATCAACATAATCCTTTTGTTTGACCCAAAATTTCTCAAATACATGCATTCTAGCAGCTAAATCGGTGTAGTGAGTAATTGTCTTAACAACTGCTAACAAGATTTTAGGAACATCATCCATGAAACTGAAATGGATCCATGCAAGACTTACAAAAGATAAACACCTAGCATCTAGATCCTCGAAAGGGGGAACTGTTCCATTATCTGGTAGCAAAATATTTATGAGAGTAACAACATTAAAATATGAATACATCCAACAAAGACAACTTTCATTCGAACCATTGCAAAGGTTGACAGTTGGTAGTATGATTCACTTGTCTCTAATAACAACCATTATCAAAACTTATCCGAATATCCACATGTATAAACCAATTAATAATTCATTAATTTCATTTAAGATAGTATTAAAAATAAAAAGAATTTGTAACCAAAATTTAAGCATGCCCTCAGAATCTATGATTATGTGGGTATGCTAATAAAAAACTCTTATTATTTGTATAAATAAAAAACATTTTAAACTATAACAAGAGAAAGTTCAAGTTGAGATATGTAGTTTAGCGGCTCTTCTTGCTTTAGAAAACCTAGCATGTAATTTCACAATTTTAAGCTTTTGTTGTTTGGACAGTTTCAATAATCACTCATGAGATACAGTCAAAGACCTCTTAACAACTTTATATTTGTATTTCTTAAGATTTAAATATCTGCCACCTGTTTACCCAAGCCACCAATTCTCCTTTCAGCATTTTGATTTCTTCATCCTTACCTAATGGATTGACATGCAATTCTTCAACCTCAGCTTCTAATAGAGATATCTTTTTTCTGAAGGCATGTTTAAATGATTTTCAAATACTCTTGCTGCTTCTAGTAGGTGAATAATTTCCTTGAGATGATGCTTTAGACTCAGGTATACCTTGAGATTTCCTATCCAAACCTTCTTTAAGTGGGTCAACCACATCATCGTTTTCCTTACAATTATTTTCAATATATTCATTGTCTTGAGTGATTTCATGGTTTGGAAACATATTTTCATCCTTACTAACGATTTCAACAAATGGTGTTTCCTTTTGTTGTTGAAAGTTTGCAGGATTTACTATTGTAGCCATACTCCTAGTGAACCTTCAAGCAGTTACAGAGATTGAGTCTCTTTGCTTAGGTTTGAGTTCATTAAACATGATAGAATCTTCGTTTTGGATTTTAACAAATGTATCAGGTTTTTGAGTAGGTATTTCATCAATTTGAACAGGTTGTGAAACAATAGAGATTCCACTGATTGTTGTGATGATTACCCTTTGTCACGTTAACATTGAAATATTTAGACAAGGTTGGTTGATTGTCATTTAACTCCGTAGGGTTGGCATCAGGTCTTAATACAGAGGCTTCAATAACAGAGAATTTTCTTCTTTTTAAACAAGATCTAGATACAGTAGGGGGGGGGGGGGATCGGTTGAACCAAAACCATTCTCAGCTAGAAATTGATCCCAACTTCTTCCAGTTAATGATAATTGATATTGAACCAAAATTTTAACTAATCTATGATGAAACATGCTATGATCTCGATTCCCTATAGTACTCTGAACTGCAATTTCCATTTTCTCTAAACTATTAAATCGAAAGCAAGGTAGATTCAATTTAGACCCTCTAAATTCCATTAACAGCCTCAAACGATAAAAATTCACAGAAGAGAAATGACCATCACAAGTTATGTACCTAATAATCAGTTGGAGCAAGGGCTGCCATTGGGGTTTTAAGGATTTTGCAGGAAACTCAAATTTCTCATCAAAATTTGTAGGAAAGGGTAATAAAACCGCTTCCACTTGGTCTTATCTATTTCCCCTCGTTTGAACCATTTTTCTCTAGTCTGAGGTAATTATGTTTCTTTGGCTATGAAATCCTCAGTGATAACCAATCTGAAATCTCCAATTTGTGTAACGTTTTCCTTGAGGGATAAAGAGAATTGATGAGTTAACTTAGTGTTATTCCCATTGAAGCTTCTAAAAAACTTTCTCCATCCACCCTTATCTATTAGCCGAGAAACCTCTGACTCAATATCAAGCAACTCATCACCAGCCGACTCAAACCTGCATAAGGGTTCTGTAGTGACTGTACTGAGCAAACAATAATTCTAAGGGTATTTGCTAATGGATATTATGCACCAAGCTAACTCTTCCTCCTATAAAAACCCTAATTTCTATACCCTGCGCAACCAAAATACAACTAACTCCATTTTAAGGTTTTGATAAACAAGAAAATGGTGTGACGAACAAGACCATAATGATACAAAGAATGAAATCATAAACCTGTACATGTATCATAAATGAGAATGAACTTATCAGCAGATTAATTTGACATGATTATGCAACATAATCACAAGTTTCTAATAATAATTTGCGTGTCAAATCCAATCTAGGATAGTCAGCATATATTGTAGTCATAATTTCGTTTTGCAAAGTTTTCATAATAGTTAGGGTATTATTTGAATAGGTTTTGGTTATCGTTTTAAGCATAGTTCGATTTACATGGATGATTTAGACATAATTTTGGGTTGCACATTTGTCATATCTGTTAGGGTATGATGCAAATGGAAGTTTGGTGATTCATTTAAGCATAGTTCTCATAGGGTTTTAGTGTTTAATGTTTAGGCATATTTTAAATAACTTTCATGTTTTAATTTATAGCAAATTAATATCAATATATAAAACATGAAGTGGATTGTTAATATTTTTCCTAATCATTATAAATCAAATTAATGAAACCCTAATGAAATTAAAATATTTAATCATGATAAAACTATACATAATCGAAAATCAGAACTCCAAGACATATCTTAGCTGCAAAATAATATTGGTAGGTTATAATCAAATTTCAATGAAGAAAAAACTATTATATGAAGAATTGATTTAGCAACTCCTAGATGAATTTTAATATTAATTTCAATAATTCATCACAATATGTTTGCAAGTGATTTTTAATACCGTAATAGATGTTTCAAGATTAAGAGTACCTTCAGAATCACAGATTATGAAGCCACTCTTTATAAATTTCTCAAGAGTTAATAAAGATATATGTTGTTCACCATTTTTATTGATTAAAACAAGATAAAAAGGTGAGAAGCTTGTTTCTTGCCAACAATGCTCTAGAATTTGCCAACTCAACATCATATTAACATAACAAATCTAATACTATTAATGCTCCAGAGTCCTCTGACTCAACATATAAATATAATAAAGGTAAGTGATCATGATGCTCTAGAGTCCTTTTGATTCAACATCAATCATTGTATTAATAACTAGGTACATTAAATATGCTAAACATCATCTTAAACCAATTTAATAACATGATAATTTTAATATCTTACAAATAAATGCATCAGTCATTCCAATAATTTCTTTATTTCGTAAATCAATTCCTTTTGACATATGCCATGCCATCAACTTGATCATTCTCTGAAATGTTTCAATAGGTTTTCGAATCTATTACTTGTTTCCTATTTGAATGTATCTATTTCATTGACGCAATTGACTATTATTAGCATCCTACTATATTTTCAAAACCCATTCTTTGAATCTCAATTTGTTTTTAAAAGTTACCTCATGTACTTATTTCTATTTGCCAACCTTAGCGAAGATTCTTGCACACCTGCATGTTTCACTCACAATATCTTGTGAGATGTTATTTATAGTCTCTTATAAGGAAATCTCTTATAATATCTTAAAGTCCATCTATGAGTTCCATTGAACCTCTCTGATTTTACAAATAGGTTATTTTCCAATCCTCCATAACTATTTTTTGGGATCTATAATCTACGATGGCATCACTAAGATCATCCCTAATGCAAAGTATTGGGAGTTGATTCACAATGGCATGCCCAACACCCTACTCATCATATTTTATAAGAATTAGGCCCAACACCCAACACCATTAGCAACTAATGCCTTACAAAATTCCATCAAGGAACACTCTAAAAACCAACATGTTAGAATAATCAACCCATAGTTAGCTACCTTAGACATTAATCAATCCATTTTTGTCTTATTTCCGTATTCCACCTTATGCAAGTTGTCCTCCACATGTCCAAAGTGGTAAAACTTGCTAAAATTGAGTCATGGACTGCTTGGGAAACCACTTGGAATCAAATATACTTTAGTCTTGTCCTTCCTAGCGCATGTCTGCTTTTTCTACTTTATTGCCTGCTTTTGCTGAGTTTTAAGGCAATTGGGAAAGTTTGACTAGGTGAAGTTAACTTGTTTTTTGTCCTCATCATCCTCCACTATTTTCTCCTAAGAAAAGCATGTATGAGTTGTCCTTCCATCATCTATTAGCTTTCCTAATTGATTTTTCCAATTCGTGAGCTCCTAGATAGATTTGGAAACTGCTTTATGCACCTATGGGGGATTTGCTTAGATTTAGTAAGCCTGCTTTTGACCAAATTCGAATGGAATCCAAATGCATTCAAATCTCTCATGTAATTATTTATTGTGGTAGCCTATGACTTCACAGGGTTGGATATTGTACACTTATTCAATATAGATTAGTGTTCTGCTCCATATTCAGTCTCCTTTGTGTGTAATTTGCATCTGTAATTGGCAATTTTTGTGTGTAATTGTTATAAAACCTGGGTTCAATTTCCACATGGTATCAGAGCCTTTGTAGATCAATTTCTCTCCTTCCAATTTTTTATTCCAGGTTCGACATCATTGACTGGGAGCATTCTGTTGACTGAAGGGACAATTTCTGAGCTATGGATCAATCTCAAAATATCATCTTGACTCCATTTAACTTATTTGAATGGAAAGCAGAGATGGAGATACTGTTGAGAGCGAAAGGCCTCTATAGAGTGATTATGGCAACAGAAGTAGAGCCCAATGCAGCTGCAGAGAAAATTAAATGACACAACAGGAGGGATGAGGCCTATGGTCTCCTGTGTCTGAGCATATCCAGAGACCTCCTTTTCCATCTTGATGGATTAACATCACCAAATGAAGTATGGGAGAATCTTGTTGAGATTTTTGGTAAGATATATGAGATGAGGGGACATCAAATTGAAAATTAATTGATCTCCCTGAGTCCCAACAGCTTCGAATCCCTGCAACTCTACTTTTCCAAGTTCAAAGCCCTTGTTTTGCAGCTAAAATAGTGTGGAATCAAAAAGAAGGAGGAGCAACTAGTTTTGGCCATACTCTTGAAGCTTGGCCTTGACTATTCAGTGTTTTTCTTGACCTTCCATGCCACAAAGTTGACAGCTCGAGCCTGGAAAATGCCTAACCTTGCAGATTTTGTGGAATCTCTCACACAAGAACAAGATAAATTGGTGATGATGGGCACCATCAAACCTTCCAAAGACCAAGCTCTGGTTGCTGGAGATTCAAGGGTGGATTCAAAAGGCAAGAATAAAGCTAAGGAGCCACCTGAGCAAAAGAGAGACAAGAACAAGTCTCCAGAGGAGCCCCAAGGTTCCAAGAAGAACTTCCAGAAGAAGAAGAACAAAGGAGAAATGAGCAAGTGCGCATACTGCAGTAAGGGAAATCATCCTAAAAGCTCCTACATGAAGAATCAAAATGACATGCTGACCCAACTCCTAGAGAAGAATGGCATCTCCCTTCTTGATAGATCAAAGAAGAGGGAAGGAGGATCAAATTAGGAAGACAGAGAGAGAGTTCATGCATTGGTTGCTAGCACAACAAGCTCACCTAGTTTCATCATTGATTCTGGAGCTTCAAGACATATGGTTTCGACCAAGGAGGCATTCACCTCACTTGACATGTCGAAAGGTACACCAATAGTAGTAGGAGATGACTCTCTCACTGAAAGTTTGGGAAAAGGGAGGATTGATCTTGACCATGGTATGTTCAACAATGTATTGTATGTTCTAGGTCTTGCCACTAACCTCTTATCTGTGTATCAGATGACCCACACAGGGTCTCCAAAAAAGGTCATATTCTCCCGTGATGAAGTTGAGATCACAGAGATCTCAAGTGGTAAAGTCATTGCAAAAGGAGTTGCAAATCACACTTCGAAGGTATACATGTTCTCACACTTCCTACCCTACTCAAACCCCTCTGCTCTTATGAGTCGTTCTATTGAGGCAGGCAAGCTTTGGCATGAAATATTTGGCCATCTTAACTATAAGTATCTTTCTGGTCTTAGTGAAAAATAAATGGTCATAGGGTTACCAAAGATTAAGTTTTCCAAAGGAGTCTGTCAAGGTTGCATCTTAGGAAAACACCTAGAGCATAAATTTGAGAAAGCTAGTCATGAGAGAACCTCTGTACCTCTTGAGTTGATCCACAGTGATATTGCTGGCCCATTTTCCTCATA
Source organism: Pseudotsuga menziesii (assembly GCA_001517045.1). Lineage (NCBI taxonomy): Eukaryota > Viridiplantae > Streptophyta > Pinopsida > Pinales > Pinaceae > Pseudotsuga > Pseudotsuga menziesii. The sequence continues at coordinate 3,950 of LPNX010152340.1, read as the reverse complement.
TGTCAATGAGTCAGGACAAATATGCATTGACATTCATAGATGAATTTTCCAGGTACTGCTGGGTTTACTTCCTGAAACACAAGTCTGAAGTTTTTGGCCTCTTCAAAGTCTTTAAGGATTTGGTTGAAAACCAGTATGGGGGGAAACTCAAAGTCCTCAGATCTGATAATGGTGGTGATTATGTCAAGTCTGAGTTCATTCAATATTCTGAATATGCAGTTATTCAGATGCAACATTCTATCCCTTACACACCACAACAAAATGGTGTTGCTGAGAGGAAGAACAGATCACTGAAAGAGATGTCAACCTGCATGATGGAGGTTAAGACTTTGCCACCAAAGTTTTGGGCTGAAGCTATAAACTGTGCAGCCTATATCTAGAATAGGGTGCCTCATAAATAGCTTTATGGTATGACTCCTTTCGAAGCATGGAGTGGGCACAAGCCAGATGTGACCCATTTCAGGATTTTTGGCTCAAGGGCTTAGGCTAGAATTCCAACAGAAAAGAGGAAGGCTTTGCAGCCCCAAAGCCCAAGAGTGTCTATTTGTTGGGTACTCTAAATATTCAAAAGGGTACAAGCTGATCAATTTTATCACAAACAAATCCTTCATTGAAAGGAGTGTTCAGTTCCAAGAAGAGCCTTTAGCAGCAATGGAAGTTGGAGAATCCTCTTCACCACCAAAACCATTGAATGTAAGTGAAGAGATAGTTGAGTTTGCTTATTCTGATATGTCTGATAATGATTATTTAATTTCAGATCCTAACAGTCCTACAAGACCAAAATGGGCAGCAAATACCATTCATGCAGCTGGAGAACTAGCTGGAAATCCTAATGATCCTAGGAGGACGAGATCACAGTTTGAGAGTGCTCTGTGTATGAAAGACCCTTTGTTTGCAAAGAAATGATATCTGATGGTTGAATTAAACCCACATACATATGAATATGCATCACATGATCCAATATGGAAAACATCCATGAAAGAAGAGTTCAGCTCACTCCAGAAGAACAACACTTGGGAGTTGGTTGATCTTCCCTCGGGGAGGAAGCTAGTTCAGTGTAAGTGGGTTTACAAAACCAAGTTTGCTGCTGATGGTTCACCTTTGAAATATAAGGCAATATTTGTAGCCAAGGGCTACTCATAGGTACATGGCATAGACTACAATGAGACCTTTGCACCAGTGGCTAAGATGGACTCCATCAGGCTAGCCTTAGCCATTGCAGCTTCAAAGAAGTGGGAGGTACATCGCATGGATGTGAAGTGTTCTTTCCTAAATGGATATATTACTAAATAAAATTACATGCAGCAGCCTCAAGTATTTGCTACTAATCCATCTCTTGTGTGCAGGCTAAAGAAATCATTGTATGGGCTTAAGCAAGCCCCCAGGGCTTGGTATGCCAAGATTGATAGCTTTATTCTATCATTGAATTTTTTTTGATGCAAGTCAGATAATAATGTCTATTTGAAGCTGATTCATGGTTATTTAATGATTATTGTCTTGTATTTTGATGACCTTCTCATTACAGGAAGCTCAAAGGATGAAATTGCCTCCTTGAAGGATGCAATGAACCATGCATTCTCTATGATTAATTTGGGATTATTGAGCCAATTCTTGGGGCTCGAGATTGCTCAAAACAAACATGGAATAAAATTACATCATTCCAAGTATGCCTTGTATTTTCTGAACAAATTCAACATGAAGGATTGCAAGTCAAGCAAGACTCCCTTCCTTTCAGGAGTTAAGCTTGAAGAAGCAGATTCTTCACCTATGGTAAACAATACACTGTATAGGAAACTGATTGGGTGTTTACTATACCTTACACATACTCAACCTGATCTTTCTTATGTAGTAAGTGTGGCTTCAAGATACATGGATCAGCCTCATGAGATCCATTGGAGAGTAGCCAAAAGGATCCTTAACTTTGTTCAAGGAACAAGGACTCATGGGATCTTCTACAAAGCTAAATCTGATCTTCATTTGATTGGGTTTACTGACAGTGATTGGGAAGGTGACAACACAGATCGAAAGTCAACATCAGGATATGTTTTCATGCTTGTTGAAGGACCAATCAGCCGGTCAAGCAAGAAACAGAGTGCCATAGCACTCTCATCTACAGAAGCAGAGTACAGAGGAGTTGTAAATGCAGCAACTCAATGTTTATGGTTGCAAGGGTTACTTGGTGAGTGTGGATTCGAATAAGAATACTCAACTACTATTTATTGTGATAATCAGAGTACCATTTGAATCTGCAATGATCCGGTTCAGAGACAGAGAACCAAACACGTTGAGATCCATATGCACTACATCAGACAGCTTGTGCATGATGGCACCATTCACCTACTCTTCTGTTCATCTTCAGAACAAGTTGCAGATATCTTCACCAAAGTTTTTTGTGAGAAGACATTCAGCAATCTCAAATCACTGCTAGGGATTTCTGATCATGCTGTGAAGCATGAGTGATGACAATATTTTCAAATTTTGTTTTACTGTCCATGTTTAAGGGAGGATTTTTCCCACTAGGTTTTTGCCTCTTTCCTTGGTTAAATGGACATGTAGTATGTAAAGGGTGACTAATCCTTGTTGCTAGGCCCTATAATTTTCTTATATTTTACTCATAATTCAGGCTTAAGGGGGGGTGTTATAATAATCAACCCATAGTTAGCTACCTTAGACATTAATTAATCCATTTTTGTCTTATTTGCCTAGTTTCCATATTCCACCTTATGCAAGTTGTCCTCCACATGTCCAAAGTGTTCAAACTTACTAAAATTGAGTCATGCAGTGCTTGGGAAACCACTTGGAATCAAATCTCCTTTATTCCTGGCCTTCCTAGCGCATGTCTGCTTTTTCTACTTTATTGCCTGCGTTTGCTGAGTTTTAAGGCAATTGGGAAAATTTGACTAGGTGAAGTTAACTTGTTTTTTGTCCTCATAATCCTCCACTCTTTTCTCCTAAGAAAAGCATGTATGAGTTGTCCTTCCATCATCTATTAGCTTTCCTAATTTATTTTTCCAATTCATGAGCTCCTAGATAGATTTGGAAACTGCTTTATGCACCTATGGGGGATTTGCTTAGATTTAGTAAGCCTACTTTTGACCAAATTTGAATGGCATCACAATGCCTTCAAATCTCTCATGTAATTATTTATTGTGGCAGCCTATGACTTCACAGTACACTTATTCAATACAGATTAGTGTTATGCTCCATATTCAGTCTCCTTTGTGTGTAATTTGCATGTGTAATTGGCAATTTTTGTGAGTGTAATTGTTCTAACACCTGGGTTCAATTTCCACACAACACATCCAAAAAAAAAAATTAAAATTAGGTGAAATCATACATACACACAACAAATTATAATTTCTAACATGATGTAAAAAAATCATATGAAAAATTGATGAATATACATCAATGATCATTCATGATGCAAAATTAACACACAAGATACAAGGATCAAACCACTTTACGGTTAAACAACCATGATTCATATTATTCATGATACAAAATCAAATCCAAAAATGCAAGGAGCAAGGCATTGCAACCCTAAACAACTTGAAATGTTACCTACTCATTCTTGCAATGGAACCATTGGAAATAGGGCTTCAATCCTCTCCATCCCTACTAGCCCATATAAAAGTTGAAATTAGCATACTAACCCATATAAAAGATGAAATTAGCATATTAGATATGCAATTACAGAGATGTAAGGTCCAAACAAGGCACTACATGCCTAAACAACAGGAATCAGCGTCCTACCTATACTACTATCTTGCTTTCGCAAATATTCCTAAACCTGCAAAAGGAATAAGTTTACTGTCTCCCCTAAAAGCCATAGTACTCAACCCAACAACCACCAAGCTAATAAATGATGGATACAAATAACAAAGTTTTCACAGAAATGATTCTAAGCTTATAGGTCAGGCACAAACCCTTCTTTGGTGGTTTAGCAACAT
>LPNX010152318.1:295639-344869 GCA_001517045.1 Pseudotsuga menziesii | reverse complement strand
ACTTGAGTTATTATACACTAATTAAGGTGTAGGCTCGAGTAGTAATTATTAGGTTGAGTGCACTTCAAGTCAACGGAAGAATATAAATAAAGAGTGAGAATCTCTCTATTTATCACTAGTGACTTAGCTCTCTTGCTCTCTCAAGTGTGGCGCACTTTTGGAGAAGGAAATCTTTGGCTTGACAGAAGACAGAAGGCTGCTATTGTGTTGGGAGGTCATCTTACTGTTTTGGGATCACATCTTGTGGTGATACTATCTTAGAGGAAGTTGAGGGGTTTTCTCCATTTATGGTTTCCCCTCCTAAAAGCTTTGTGTCTCTTGTCTCTTGTGATGTGATTATGTGATTGCTGTGCTTGTTATTCTCTCAGTGAAAAGATCTTATCATAATGCTAGCTTAAATGTTGAAAAACTAACAGGCGGAAGGTGGAAGTGCGGAAGGAGGAATAATGGCATAACACTTCCGTCGAATGTTAAAGTTCTGATTCTCGAGTTCCGAGTGAAAGGTGGAAAGCGAAAGGCGAAATAAAGGTCGAACACTTCCATCAAATGTTAAATATTCGATTCCCAAGTTATGAGCGGAAGGCAGAAAGCAGGAGTGCGGAAGACAGAATAATGGTTGAACACTTTCGTCGAATGTAATGTTTCGATTCTCGAGTTTTGAGGTCAAAAAGGCGGAAAGCGGAAGCGTGAAAGACGAAAGAATGGTCGAATATCTTCGTTGCACATGGTGTTTCCGATTTCTGAGCTTCGTAAGCAGTAGGTGGAAAGCGGAAGTGCGGAGGGGCGGAGTGTGGAAAGAGTAGGTCCAGTGCGGAAATGGCGTTTCCAGTCGCAGAAGGGATCTGTGAAGGGCATAAAGACTATTACAGTGCTTTCTAAGCCTGAGAATGAAGGTGGAAGAATGTGTTAACACCCATGCCCTGTGTTTCGAAAGGGAGACAAGGTTATTTTAGCAAAAAAAATAAATATTCCTCATTATGAGGTATGGGGACGTTACACCAAATCTCGCTCAAAAATGACATAATTGCCATGGTACAACAAGTTACCTTGCACAAAGGTCGAAGAATCAGAGTATTGAATGGCTTTGACCTCGATTGATACAATGAATTAATTCTCATGCGTGATAGAAGAAGATCCACATGAAGAGGAGCCTAATCCCTCAGCCCAACTCCCCATATATCATTTACCACCATTATCCTCGCATCCGAGGCAAAATAAAATTATATTACTAATAATATCATTCAATTAAAATATTTAAAATAAAAATATAAAATATAATTATACTATTGAATATTTTATAAATAATCTCAAATTTAAAATATATAATTAATAAAACATTACCTTCACCGACACCACCACCGCCATGAAGCTTAAATATAATTAATAAAGCATTACGTCCCCGAGCTTTATGCTTTGTGCTCCAACTTAAGATAAAGGCAAACTTTGCAACAATGGTTACTTACTTTGGCATTGTTTATTTTTCCCGATGTGAAATAATCAATTTAACCTGAAATTTAATCTTTGAGTGTTTAATTATTTCTTAATTAAGGATGCGTAGGTTGCTTTATAACGTGTTTTTGGGTGGCGAGAGTTTGAATATTTTTTATGTTTTTGGGGTGGGGGAGAGTTTGAATATTTTTTATTATATATAAACGAACCAAGAGGGAGGAATTACCTATTTTATAAATTGTTGTTAAATGTGTTTAAGAAATATAAATATAAAGAATAAATACATTTTTTTAATTTCATAGAAAGTAAGATGTATAGAAAGATGTATAGATAGGGGAGTTTAAAGTTGTTATAAAAAAAATGTAATTAATTTTTTTTATGTAGTTTCATAAAATAAATATTAAAATTTTTTATCAACTAAAAAAATTTTGTGTATATATATACACACACTCTAGTTATGTAAATGTAGCTAATGGTTACATATGTTGTGTAGTTACACTAATAGTACTCAACCACACATCACACATAATCACATAAGTCACTATATGTCGACGCACACTTAAACATGAATTTGCAAGGTTTAGATGCTAACTCATATCATAATAAACCATGACACCAACTAAACATATGGAGACACAACATAAGAATCAGACAAAGGGTTTCAACACACAGTTAATCATTTTCCCTTCTAAAACTTCCATGTCATTCCTATCTACCTACTCCGTTTCTATATAATTCACAACTAACTTCCACATCATATCCTTCCTCTGTTGGACTACCTTGGAGTGTCAACTACATGACCTAACTCCAGTTAGAACCCATAAGTAGAAGTGTCGACTCTCAACCAAGCTTCCCCAACAGGAACCCACTAGTCATGATCACACACCTTGGGGAGCGTGTCATAGCACAACCCTCCCATGACTTCGGTTTTTGGGGATAAACAATGGGTAATGCCTCTACCCCCCTCTAATGGAACAAGGGACTATGTCTACCTCAACATAGTGACTGCGTTGTGAATGTCGTACTCAGGTTTTGTCATCAAATAACCAATTTGGGTGGTCGAGTTTTCTGAAACCCCAAACCAACCCACACATCATGATAATAACAATAATCGCATATAACAATAACAATTCATTCTCATACCATATCTTTTGGAAATCATACCGTCGAGGTGCTTCCACTTGGTAGGGCCCAACTATCCCTTAGCTCTTTTAAACATGTCAGTTAGTATCATAACAAAATGCCGTGCAATCCTCGACATGTACATACATGATTTGTTAATACTAACAACAACAATTTAATCATTTGCACCATGCATCTTGCATCATAATCATTTACTTGAACATAACTTAAATTGGTATCCACGTACCATTATCTATTAAATGTTCATGCTAGAGATGTAATCAAAACAAGATCATAATTCATAATATTAACATCACACACATATATATATAATTTCCACAAAATAATAAATCCCCAAGTCCAGAGAGTCATCAAACTGACGAAGTTCCACAATAGTAAGCAAATACAAATAGGAAATGATAGTCTAGGTTCTAAGGTCAAAATGGGGCATTACAACAGGAAGCACTTTTTAGGTGCACTTGGACATAGATTGTTGGATGCACATTGGGAACACTTGTGACAAACACAAATACAATGGGCATAGATGCAACGAGTGCACCTACTGGGAACACTTGTAATGGATGTGGATGTGATGGGTGCACTTGCTAGACACACTTATGGCGGATGTGAATGTGATGGGTGCACTTTCCAAGCACACTTATGATGAATGTGGATGTGATGGGTGCACCTATTGAACACACTTGCGACTGATGCATATGTGATGGGCACACTTGTGGCCTCTTGGGCACTGAACATACTTGTGATTATGATCATGTGATAAAGTGGGCACAACACCGTTGAAGATGGATGTAGGTGGACAATTCATTATGGCACGGTTGAGTTGGATGCAGACACTTGGGTCCAGTTAGACTTGGAGGGGTTTGCAAGAGTTTGGCGAGACTCATATATATAGTGGATTCCTCAAAGTGGCTAAAGTATTCAGGGAGAATCATCTTTGGCAATCGTTTCATTCACACAAGTTCAAAGTGAGCTCTGATATTGTGTTGAGTTATGGGTTTTGCACAATGGGGTGAATGTGGATTGGCTCAGTGAAAAATGAAGAAGTGAAGATGACTTGTAGGAGGAAAGATTACAATAGCTTCAAGGGTTGGTTTGTATAGGACTATTGGGCTTAGAAAAAGGCTATGCTGCTCTATATTAATTGTAATTATGTAAACGAGGGGCATGTAGGTGCTCACCCTCTCTTGTTGTGTACCATACACATTCTTCTCATAAATCAAGTTTAAGGCATCCACCTTGGGTGTCGCTCATATATGTACATGCATATTATGGCTTGTTTATGGGGATGAATGTTGTTTTATTTCCTATGAATTTCCTTATGTTTGTTAACTATTGACACTGGCCAAGTGTTTAATCTTGTTAAGTATTGTTGGGATGTTTTAAACGTTATGGTTGGATGCATGTCAAATTGTTGAATGACTTTGGTTGGGTAGGACTTAGTACGTTGCATTTGATGGTTTTTAGTCTATGGTGAACTTATGGTTAGACCTTAGGTGAAGATACATAGTTTAGTTGTAGTAGGCGTAGATTAGCTAAGCCCTTGTGACCAAGGAACGACAATACTGCAAGACCTCAAGTATCAAAATGAAGTTGTGAAATTCCTAAGTTTGAAAAAAAAGGTTTGAGCAGACTGTAGGTCTATTACAAGTGATATTAGAGCAGAACTTGAGGTTATTGTGAAGTTCTTCACTGTTGGCACTCTCATGATAAGTGGTATCATACCACTTTTCTCCATTGTCCCTTCCACGACAATGAGTTGCATATCACTTTCGGTATTATTCTTCATGCCTAAACAAACTTAGAAGTAGGGTGTAGACCTCGAGGCAAGTTGGTAGGAAATTACAAGGGTGACCTAAAAGCTGAAATCATAAAATTGTGCCTAGGAACAACAAGAGCCCAGAGAAATCCCTCCACATAGAACTTGGGTAGTTAGTCTCTCTTCATTGTCACTTGGGAGGAAGTAGAAGACTTCATTGATAGGTTATGCAAGTGGATAAGAGTATGCTTGGTTATACAAGTGGACCAAGTCTCGAGGCTTGGTTAGACTTTTCAGAGGTGACAAGAAGGGTTGAACCACTTCTGGGTTGCAACATGGATGCTAGTAAGAAGAGTCATGGAAGACCAAGAGAGAAGTCGTGACCATGGATGGGAATTTTAGGATCAGGAGATTCCTGAGATGCACCAAGGAGATTTGTTGAAGCTAGAGAAGACTTGTGCATAGGCTTATAAATTGCATATTTGACACGCCAAGTGTAAACTTGGGCATTGCAATTGGAATCATTCAGAAGGAAGGATACCAACTTCACAGCATGGATGCATACATGATTTGTTATATCCAAAGGTAAGGATGGTGATTGTTTTCTTTATGACTGAGCTTATGTTTCCATTTGAAGGAAGAGTTGGGAGACTTGAAAGAAATCAAGGTGTGATCAACATTGGTTATAATGCCAAAAGCCTTGGGAGCAGTCCAAGAGTCTAGTAGATCCAAAAGGAAACATTGGATGTTCTTGGTCCCTCGATAGTAGGTCTAGGAAAGTTCACAACAGTTTGTCAAGAACGACAATTTGAGATAGTAAATCCTATAGTGGATTCTAGGCAGAGCATTATTAGAGTTAATGGAGGTGGCATTGGTAGCCACTCACCATCCTCCTTCCATTATTAAAATGCATAGATGGATCGTTTCATAGGAGCATGTAGTGTATCCTAGAGCACCAACAAATATGCTCAGTTTTGTAAAGGCTTGGACATTGATGAGTCAGTTCGTTGAGAAGAAAGGTACAATGACAAGAGGCCATTCTCTTCTCCACATTGGTATCAGTTCAGACAAATTATTGTCTAGGAAGCAGAGTAGTGGGAAAAAGAGGCACTAGGGCATGAGTTCCTTGAATAAATTATAGAGTTACAGGAAGTGACTTGACATACTTGAGGAGGAGGTGAAGACCTTTCCTTGGGTAACAACTATGACAATTCCAAAGTAGTCAACGCTTACTTGGAAGGAGCATGACAGTATAGTTTTGAGTGGATAGATGGATGCAACAAAGAAGTTGACCAAGAAAAAATATGCATTTCACCTAGATGGATCATACTGGAAAGTAGAACAAGGTGACTTGGAAGCCTAACTTTGTGTATGGGAACTTAGGATGTGGTAAAACAGGTTGACTTGGAAGATGCTTACCAACCTTTGTGTATGCATACTTAGGATGCGGTAGAGCCTTCCTTGAGGATCAATATGATGGCCCAGTTGGTTGAAGATGACCAAATTATTGGTTTCAAAATGTTCCTCTTAGTAAGAGATATGGAATTCTTTTGGATGCCTCATCAAGCCTCACAAACTTTGCATAGATTGTTAGAGCATTTGAGGGTAGTGGTTGCAATGGCCATTTTCCACCTTCTTCTCATTGGAGATTGGTGATGGAGCCTAAGTGGACCATAAAAGATGCAAAGATAAGTGAGGAATCCAAAGTGTTGGATTGTAGATGGAAACTTAATAGTTGAGGAAAGCTTGAAGAACTTCCTATTATCAAGAAGGCACACACCAAGATGTGATATGTCACACACAAATTCATTCACAAAAGAAGGCAAGCTAGAGGGATGTCTCATTCTTAAAAGAAAAGCAGATTAAGTGTTAGGTCTAAGTAGTGCACACAGGCACTCAACCAACAAGACTCTCAGTTGTAATACAATGGCATGGTTTAAGAATAGGTTTGTAGAGACTTGCAAAAGTTACACTTCATGAAGAAAAACAAGTTGAGAATGATACATCTATTGGCTTAGAAGGATTGCAAGTCCTAGAAGGGGTCACTGAGGCTCATCCACCAACCAAGTGATTGAGTGAATCAACATAGAAGCTAGTCAAGAAGAGGCAATATATGGCAAGATGATTAAGTAGATACCTTTGTGATGGTTTTGAGGCATAGGTGATGACCTTGCCCCAATCTAAAAAAGTTATGTAGAGAAGACTGAATTGCAGATGAAAGTGACTATTATGAGCATGAGGACGTGCATTCTCATGAAATGGATGTGATGGTTGGATTAGCTACCCAACCAGTTCAAAATGTGGGGGGATGTCAATGTGCATATGAACGAAAAAATTGATTAAGTACATAAGTAGTAAGTTAGAAGTGTGCAACACTTAGACAGTTCCATGACCTTCTTTGTGTAGGTTGGGTTGTCATAACAATGAAAGGTAGTTGTTGCAATAGTGGCTCATAATCGCAACAAGAGGTAGCAACCGCAACATTGTTTACAAAGTTGGTCAAAGTTGCTTTGTTCAAAGGAAGCAATGAATATTGAGCAGTTGCACAAGTATTATGGTAGCTTGGAATAGTTGGAGAATCCAATTGCGAAATGGATGCATGAGTATGGGTAGTAGACTGGAAGGACAATAGGTTCTTGTGGACACTATTGAGGATGGCAATGCCTTTTAGTGGGGGAGGATGTAAGGCCCTAACGTTGAGAGGATTTTGGCACCTTTGTCACACTATCACCTTAGTGGTTGTTGGTTAGTATAAACATATATGATATAAGGTTGATGGCTAGATGAGTCGATTTTGGGCGCCTTGGATTGTCGGCAAGGCACACCATGGACATGCCATGCACACTTGCATGAAGGGAAGGCACATTACAAACATTAGCAACTTACACTAGTTGGACAAACCAAGAGAAGCTTGGAGGGAACTTTGTGAAGTAGAGAAGGTTGTTATAGACAACCTCATCTGTAGGCCTGCACAATGCATGACGAACAAAGTGGCAAAGTATATGACTTTACAAACTTGATTGAGCGCCCAATTGGTTGTGCAGACTCGATTGGGTGCACAATTGGTTTGACAGACAAAATGAGCACACTTGGTTGGATGCACATTAGAAGGATGGATGTTGGCTTTGTGTACATGTTGGGTGCACTTCAACGCAGCTTGCCATAAGCACTATGGGAACACTTGCAACAGATGTAAATGCGATGGACACATTTGTTGGGCACACTTGTAATGGATGTGGATGAGATGCCTACACTTGCCAAGTGTACATGTGATGTATGTGGATACAATGGGCACACTTGTCGGCTCTCGAGCGTTGGACATACTTGCGACCATGTTTCCGTGGAACAATGGGCACGAAACCATTGGAGATGGATGTCGACGGACAAGTCATGAGGGAACAATTGAGTCGGATGTCGACACTTGGGTTGACTTAAACTTGGAGGGGCTTGTAAGAGTTTTGGCAAGGCTCATATATATATTGAATGCCTCAAAATGACTAAGGCATTTAAGGAGAATCATCTTTGGCAAGTGTGTCATTCACACAAGTTGAAAGTGAGCTCTAAGCACAAAGTTATGGGTTTTGCACAATAGGGTGAATTTGGACTGGTTGAGAGAAAAATAAATAGTGAACATGACCTACGGGAGGCAGGCCTGCGAAGTTAATGACTTCAGGGGTTGGCTTGTATAGGACTATTGGGCATTGGTAGAAGGCTATGTTGTCTTATATTCTTTGTACTTCTATAAAAGGGAGCAAACATGTGGTCACCCCTTGTTGTGTACTGTAAACATTATTCTCATAAATAAAGTTTGAGGCATCCACCTTAGGGGCCACTTGTTTATTAGGATGAATGTTGTTCTATTTCCTACGATGTTTTATGTTAGTTAATTGCTGACATTGGCTAAATGTTGAATATTGTTAAGAATCATTGGGATGTTTTAAAGGTCGTGGTTGGATGCAGGTCGGGTTGTTGAATAAACTTGGTTGAGTAAAACTCAATTTCATTTAATGGTTTGTAGTTTTAAATAAAGTTATATATAAAACCTAAGCAAAAATGCATATTCTGGTTGTAGTAGGTGTAGGTTAGCCAAGCCTTTGCGGCCAAGGCATAACAATGCTACACAACCTCATATGCTAAAATAAAATTGCAAAATTATGAAAAAATGTTCTAACAAACTGTAGGTCCATGACATTTTCTCTTTACCCCTATACAAATAACCAAATAATAAAATTAAAAATAAAGGTGTACTTGGCAAGTTAAAATTATAAACTTGTTCATAACTCGATCTTCATTAGCTAAGTTGGGGTCCTTTGTAAAAAGCTGCCAACCCTAAACACTGGCCCATTTTTGGGGACTAGTTAAAAGAGCCATTAGATATCGAGTGTGTGTCGTGAAGCAAAGTGTTTGATAGAGCATAAATTCGATGCGTGTAGTTTAGTTATTACCCAATACCCCATCAAAGTTAACATGGGACATACTTTGAGTTGGCTTTGAGGGACAAATCTTTACCTTATGTGACCCCATAAACTTTAATTTTAATTTTATGGGGTATTAGTTCAATATTAATTGTGTCCTAACTTAATTCACCAAATAATTTATGGTCACTATATTGACGAATTCTAAATACCTATTGGCAGACTCATAAATACCGGAACAGATAACATACATACCGTTGGATCTAAAGGCATTACGAACCCAATGATTGAAGAAAACAAATCTACATGGTGTCACATGTCTCTATCTAAACACGCCACATGCCTCATATCATCACACGTGAGAGAACACCTCCCCACACTCCTAATATATTAATAATAATAATATTTACACCATAGCAGTGGCACTATATAAATTAATTATTGTCCTTCAATAACTCTCCACTGCCGATGGTGTCCGGATAACCCCTTGATTTGACGGTTACGGGTAACTCACTCAGCCTGCTCATATTTAACCACATCCTGTACAGTAATCGTCTCATTAAAACTTGTTTAACAAGTTTATTATTGATAACTATTTATGATAGCAACTACTTTCTTAGTGTCTTCGTATTGACGCAGCAAGCCAGTTATTAATCGCCATTATTTATTAGTATTTGACGCCCACCCGTCAGATCACATTCAATGCTCAAGGGCTTTCTCTTTTGGTTTACGCGTTCCCAGCGCAGCATATGTGGAAAACTACTTTCAGTGCTCTGAAACCGCTGTAAAACTACTTTCAGTGTTCTGAAACCGCTGTAGAACGGCGGTTTTTCTTTTGTAAACTACCCGGGAGGCCTATCTTTTTTGACTGTAGATGGAGTAAGCGTCCATACCTCTGTGTTATAAAAGGCGTCACCGACTCAACCAGACGGTGTCTTGTCTGTTTTTGTTGGTTTTTATATATTGAGTAGCCTTGGACATTTCAGAATACGGAATTGGTGAAAACCATTTGCATGGGGTACGATGGCCTATTCATTTATTGAGTAAAGAAGGAAATTTGTGGATCGTCCTGTTTAGATTTCAGAGAATCTACTGTTTGTGGGGTATAAGCTGCCGGGAGTTTTGTTGTTTCTGTGTTTTAACTTGGGCTAAAGCGGTGTTTACACTGATATAAGAAGGGCTGGGGGGTAACTATGTTGCATACAGCAAGTGTTTGAAGGGTCCATTTGGTCATATATTGGGGTTGAGGAGGTGAAAGGGATATATATCTGAGTGTTCTATTGTAGGAAGCAGGACTTTGGAGTGCTAGTATTGTTGTCACACAGTGGAAGGCTGTGTTGTTTGATCATAGAGATGGGGGAAACATTTGGTGGCAGTAGAGGCCTGTTCATGCTGCTGGCTTTTGTGTTGTGCTTCTCTCTTAGAGGTATCAAATCTCTTCAGAAGCAGACAACTTATTTGCTTTTCTTTCTCTTTTTTGTTTGTTAAGTTAGGAGATGTTTTCTGTATGTTTCTGTATCTTGGGTTTTCTATGAAGCTTCACCAATCCAGGAATATTACAGTATAAATTACTTCTATGAAGCTTATAATCGGTGAGTAGCTATTCTACCAATTTGCCTAGGGCTTGCCGTTACCCAACTGCTTGGATGGCGGAGACGGTCTACAAAGGGTGAAACATGTCTTTTGTGATTTGAATCTGTGTGGGATATCGCTCTACCCAGCTTATATAAACAAGATTAAGGGCGAAACATGTCTTTAAGGATTTGAATCTTGGTGGGATATCGCTATCCCCAGCTTAGATATTCAAGATTAAGGTGTCTAGACGTCGATAGATGTTTAGGTGACAATGGCTAGTGTTTTGATGTGGGTTCCTTGCTGCATATCTTTGTCTTTGTCTTTGTCTTTTTTTTTCTCTGGCATTTTGATTAAGAACCCATCTTTGCATGTATTAGTTGGTATTGGTCTGGAGTTCTTGAACTGAGCTTATATTCTTGGTCTGGAGTTTTTGAGGATGTTGGAGGGCCTGTAACAATGTGTAATGGTTTAATATGACTCCATTGTGTTTGTGTGTTTTGGATCCTCAACAGCTGAAGCATTAGGTGTTAACTATGGAAGAATGGCGGACAATCTTCCTCCTCCGAGTGAAGTGGCGAAATTTCTACAGACCACAATCATTGACAAAGTGAAACTCTTCGATGCAGATCCTAGTGTCTTACAGGCGTTCGCCAATACAAATATAGGGGTGGTTGTAGCTGTGGCAAATGATGAAATCGCAACCCTTAACAAACTGCCTGCAGCGCAGGATTGGATTAAGACAAAAGTGGTTCCTTTCGTTCCAGCCACAAATATAATCGCCATCTCTGTTGGAAATGAGATTCTTTCCACTGGTAACAAAGTGCTCATATCTCAGCTCATCCCTGCCATGCAAAATCTTCATACTGCTCTTGTTGGCGCCTCTCTTGACAAGCAAATCAAGGTCTCAACACCTCATTCGCTCGGTATTCTAGCTGCTTCTGAGCCCCCGTCTATAGGACGGTTCCGTCGAGGCTATGACAGAGTTATTCTGAAGCCATTGTTGAACTTTCTCAGAACAACAGGAGCTCCTTTCATGATCAACCCTTATCCTTACTTCGGCTACACTGCTAAGACCTTGGACTATGCTCTGTTTAAGCCAAATCCAGGTGTTTTTGACAAGAATACTGGAATCACCTATGCCAACATGTTCCAAGCTCAGTTGGACGCTGTGTATTCGGCTATGAAGCTACTGGGGTTCCCGGATGTAGAGATCGCTGTGGCTGAAACTGGGTGGCCATCAGTTGGAGATCCCGACCAGACAGCTGTTAATGTGGAGAACGCCCTTTCCTATAATGGCAATCTCATCAACCTTGTCAAATCCAACGCAGGAACTCCATTGATGCCCAACAGGACCTTTGACACTTACATCTTTTCTCTCTTCAATGAAGATCTGAAGCCTGGTCCTACTGCAGAGCGCAACTTTGGGCTATTCAAGGCTGACATGACCATGGTTTATGATGTCGCCCTCACAAAGTCTCAGGTATTCCTTAATGCTCAATGACTCGTTCAAGAATTCTTTTATTGCTCGTATTTTTGTCTTGTGCCAGAACATCCAATTAGAAAATGAATAACATGTCATACTAGCAGCTAATCAAATCCCTGATGTGTAGCTGAGAGGTATTGACATGGACCCAGGTTTTTTGTGCTCGTTCTGGGTGATTGGAAGCCTTGAGGTTTTTACTACCTTGTAACACCACACTGATTCGGGATTGATTTGATCAAGTGCCGGGGATTATGGAAGAATACAATAGAACATTTTTATTTATCTCGTTAGGAGACCCTTTACGATCTTACAATAAAATTTTTAATGAGAATTTTATACATTTTTGCTGCTATTTATTACTTAAGGCTGTTTGTACCTGCTGTATATACTGTTTTGAAGATCTAAATATTCTTGATATATTTACTTGTTTAGAGGACAAATTCAACAAGTTCTGTAACTGTAGACCGTTTAATCTTAATGGTTTTTGAGTACTTCTGCCTTTTGTTAAATTACAGCTTTTTAGGGTTTGTTACTGATGTACAATAACTAACAAGCTTGCTTTTGATCCAGAGTGCAACTCCTGCGCCTATTTCCACAGCACCAGTAACAACACCAACAACCCCTGCACCGATTTCTACAGCACCAGTAACAACACCAACAACCCCTGCACCAGTTACAGGAACAGACAAGTCTTGGTGTGTTGCTAAACCAGATGCAGATCCCAAAGTGCTCCAAGAAAATATAGATTATGCATGTGGACAGGGAGTGGACTGCAGTCCCATTGAAGCAGGAGGCCCTTGCTTCACACCAAATACTGTTGTGGCGCATGCTACCTATGCAATGAATTCTTATTACCAGGCAACTGGCCGCCACAGCTATGATTGTGATTTTGCTCAAACAGGATTTCTTACACAAGAGGATCCAAGTATGTATTCATCTATGTTTTGTTCTTGTTATCTTGAATAATAGACCATCTACATTCTTGTTATTCGAGTTTGTACCTTAAATTCCATTTAAAATGAAACTAATCGAGTGCTACTACAATTACATGGTCTTTCTTGCATGTTGTTTGAGCTCCTCTCAATGTACTGTCTAGTCAGGTTTCACAGCCAGAAATGGCATTTCTAAGATACTCTTCATGTTGGAGCCTAGGAGGGTGTGGTTTCCAGGCTCCATGAAACGGTAGGGGGGATGTGGCAGGTTTCCAACTCCAAATAGGAAGGCAGATTTTGTATGACCACTTACTAAGATGACATGGTAGGTTTCCAGGCTCCATGAAACGGTAGCGGGGGGATATCGCAGGTTTCCAACTCCATGTAGGAAGGGAGATTTTGTATGACCACTTACTAAGATGACATGGTAGGTTTCCAGGCTCCATGAAACGGTAGGGGGGGGATATGGTAGGTTTCCAACTCCATGTAGGAAGGGGGATTTTGTATGACCACTTGGTAAGATGATGTAGAAATTTCCTATGACAGCCCAGTATATTTCTTGCTTTGGGAACTAATAACAAGCCTTAAATAGTTTGTTTCAGTGTCTAAAATTAGGCCCATCCAGGTTTTTACAGAAAAGCTTTAATGTTTTTCCGAGTTATGGTGTGACTGCGTTTGCATTCCCTGTCTTTTGATGTCAATTTTGCATCTCCCATCTCCCAAAAGCATAAAAATGTCATCTTGATATGTCAAATCCAATATCAAATCCAATATAATGGTGTCATTTTTAACCTCCTATTCCTTCATTTGTTTCCTTCCCAAATTCTTCATATATTTGCTTCTAAAATTGTAGTATTTTAGGTCTTCCCTTCTTTACTTCTAAAACCAGACGCAGGTCTAGTTTATGCCAAATCTTCCAAGAACAATACCCCTTCCTTCTATCATCCTGAACATAAAACCTTTCAGTACCCCTTTATCATTACTGAACTTTACTTTTCAGAACCTTAATCTACCTTTAGCCCCAGTAGACTTGGCTGGATTGGACTATGGTAAGGTTGGTGCGAGACAACTAGCTCAGTATCGTTTCCTGGCCTAACTGACAATCCCCAGGGAAGCAAAAAAGCAAGGAACACTGAACCTACACTGGAGACTGGGGGGACCTCTCTTTGATTCCCAAAGCGCCAGGGCTATCAACAACTTTTGACAAAACCCAATCGAACAAATACCCATTTACAGCAAAGAAGGCTTTCATTGCATGGCGAAAGAATTTTAATATTTTGTCTTTTTTTTTTCTATGGACATTGGCATTATAATTGTACTGATTTTACATTTTATCTGCGTGGCAGGTTATGGTGTCTGCGTATACCAGGCGACGTAGAGTACAACTCACCTTTTAGACTATCCAGAGCACCGTATTGGAAATTTGGAAGATGGGTATTAGCATCACAGCTAATAGCTAGTAGGAATAGGTTAGCCTCTATTAAATTCATGTATGTTAATATACGGTACTTGTAATCCGTAACGGCTATAAAGCTGTAGAAATCAGGCTGAAGCGGGGACGGTTTGAATACAGACCTGCACACTTCCAGGGATTATGTCAGTTGTGCACTGCTAATTATTATTATTTATTTAAGATTTGGCCATTTTGGGTTTCTATCGATGTTCATTGAATATATTCTTGTTCTTGATGTATGTAACGCCTACGTTCCCGATTCTACGCGTTTTAATGATATATGCCAATGCTGGCGTACTTTTAATGTATTTATGAGAAGCTGTGCAACGTGTACGCGTGTACTTATTAACAGGAAACAAGTACCTGTTTAATTTAATCAAGAAAATGTTTTAATTTATTCAAGAAACTGCAGTGGGCCCATCCTTGAGAAACTGCACAGAGGAATCCAAAACACAAAAATTCCTACCATTATGAAGTGGGCCCATCCTACCTGTTTAATTTAAAAAAGACTTCTTGATGGGATGTGATTCTTGGGACCCAAATCCATGTTCAAACCCCAGTCCCAAAAAAGGCAGCTGGCCTCCAATTCAATTTCCAAGCACCAACTCTGCAAAACATGTGCCAGCCACGTGTTTGGGACTTTTGGGCTTGGATTTCAGCTGATGTGGCCCTGCAACATCCAGATGGTGGCCCCACAACATCAAGTGAGATTTACCATTGATGTTACAGGTAACTAAATATTTGTTGTACATTTGCTTGAAGTTGATTTTAGAAAATCAAGGAGAAAGTGGTGGTGGTGGACCATTTCTAAAATCCAAAAGACTTATTCTCCGTTTATGGAATCCCCACATGAAACTATATGCCACCTTTTCAATAGAATAATGGGATGGCCCACATTACACTTTCCCATTGCGTGTTGCTCCGTAACCCAGTGTTTTTATTATAATAAAGCAATGTTCCTTCAATTTTCAGTATTATTTTATTTTTATCTTTTTAAATTACTTTTGAATATTTGACCACAATATGGTACTTTATTATTATTATTAATGCCCTTTATTATTATGAATGTCCTTTATTATTATTAATGTTACTTCATTATTATTCATTATTATTATTAATGTCCAGACATAATGAGGTTCCGATTTTCATTATGTTGTATTTTTATTTTTAATATTTGACCACACTGTTTCTTTATTATAAAGTTATATTATTAATTTCCAAACATAAAGAGGTTCCAAACATAATAGGTTGTCATTTAAGTTCCGAACATGATATGTTCTCATTTATGTTTCTTTATTATAAAGTTATATTATTAATTTCCAAACATATTGAGGTTCCAGACATAATATACGAAGTCCACCAGGTTCTTAAAATGGCATTGTTCTTGAGGCAAGTAGATTAGTGAGTTCCCTTATCATCTCGATGATGAAATCTTTCATCATCCTTTCTTGGAGAACATTACCTATATGGATATAGTCGATCGATATAACTTGGGAGAACATTACCTATATGGATATAGTCGATCGATATAACTTGGGCTGCTTTAATGGTAGTTTTTACCTTTTCCCTTTCACTCTGGTAGTTTTTACCTTTTCCCTTTCACTCTGTGGGGGAGAAGTGGACTATAATGGTAATGCTTAAGAATCCATTATTGCATTCTTTCCAGATCATGCATGAGAATCTCTCATTTATGTTTCTTTATAATGGTAATGCTTAAGAATCCATTATTGCATTCTTTCCAGATCATGCATGAGAATCTCTCATTTATGTTTCTTTATTATAAAGTTATATTATTAATTTCCAATTTACCTTTTCCCTTTCACTCTATGGGGAGAAGTGGACCATAATGGTAATGCTTAAGAATCCATTATTGCATTCTTTCCAGATCATGCATGAGAATCTCTCATTTATGTTTCTTTATTATAGAGTTATATTATTAATTTCCAAACATAACGAGGTTCCAAATCTCTCATTTATGTTTTTTTATTATAAAGTTGTGTTTATTTATTATAAAGTTATTATTAATTTCCAAACATAACGAGGTTCCAAACATAATAGGTTGTCATTTAAGTTCCAAACAAGTTTTAGATGAGAGAATACAACAGGCGAGAAATATTTCTGTTTCAATTAGATAAATTAGATAAAACAAAAAAACAATTAGAGAAAAGAAAACATAATATGTTATCATTTAAGTTTATATGAGAGAATACAACAGCGTAGCAGAGGAGAAATATTTCTGTTTCAATTAGATAAATTAGATAAAATAATAAAACAATTAAACATAATATGTTTTCAGAGGAGATGTTTCTGTTTCAATTAGATAAATTAGATAAAAGAAAAAAACAATTAGAGAAAAGAAAACATAATATGTTCTCATTTAAAATTTATATGAGAGAATACAACAACGTAGCAGAGGAGAAATATTTCTGTTTCAATTAGATAAATTAGATAAAATAAAAAAAAACAATTAAACATAATATGTTTTCATTTGAGTTTATATGAGAGAATACAACAGCCTAGCAGAGGAGACATATTTCAAACAATTAGAAAAAACAAGAAAAAGAATTTTTTTCTTTCAATTAGAGTTGAATAAAAAGAAAAAAGAAGATTTTTTTTTTTCAAATTAATGACCAAAAAAGATCAGAAGTATTTCTTTCTCTTTTCAATCAGTTCAGAGTTAGTCTTAAATAAATAAGAAATCATATTTTTTAATAAGTCTGAAATTAGTTAGAAGAAAAAAAGAAAAAAAATCAGAGGTCTTTTTTTATTAAGTGGAAGATACACATTTAATAGTCTAGTAATTCTTTCTCAAATTTCGGCAGAACAAACAGTTGTTTGCTTGGTGGCCTAAAATCAAAACCCGCTGCTCCTGGAAGGTGACATTTAAATCCAACCATACTAAGGGTTGGTGCTGCCAGGCAGGGTGGGATCCCTCAGTGATTTTGAAGGCTTAGATGCCCCTGGATTCTCGGACCAAAGGTTTGCCCAACAAGTCACAGGGCACTTAACCCACAAAAAAAAAGGTCCAGTAACTCTTTGTATTTCTTAATCTTTTAATCAATCTGAAATTAGTCAAAAAGAAAAATGAAAAGAAATCAGAAGTAGTTTTATTGAGTGGAAGAGACACATTTAATAGTTCAGTAAACTCTTTTGTGGTTTAGTTAAATTATTCTAGAGTTGATGTGTTTCTTTTTTAAAGTTAAAAAAATTTTATAAATTTTTTATTATTATTATAAAAATTACAGTTAGTTTAAGTTGGATTTAAAACATTTACAATTATATATATAAACTACACAAATTAGACAAATTAATATGTTTCCCCAATATTTATTTAAAAGAGGGGAGTGTACCTCAAAAGATTTGATCTCTTCATCCTAAATCCGATGTGTGTTCTTTAAAAAAAAACAAGATATTATAGAAATTAACATGGTTCAAATTAGATTTAAAACATTTACAATGACATATATAAGTTGGATTTAAAACATTTACAATTATATATATAAACTACACAAATTAGACAAATTAATATGTTTCCCCAATATTTATTTAAAAAAGGGGAGTGTACCTCAAAAGATTTGATCTCTTCATCCTAAATCTGATGTGTGTTTAAAAAAAAAAACCAAGATATTATAAAAATTAACATGGTTCAAATTAGATTTAAAACATTTACAATGACATATATATATATATATATATATATATACACAAATGAGATAAATATAAAACCCTTCTCCAATGGATATACATTTACAATGACATACAAAAGCTTCTCCAATGTTTACACTAAAAAAGGAGAGTGCACCTCAAAAGATTTGATTCCTCTTCATGCTTGGTAGATCTCTTTTTTTAAATCCCTCTACATGTTTGGTATATCTCTTTTTAAGATTTTAAGATAGATACATTTACAATGACACACACAAATGAGATGTATATATATTCAAAAGCTTTTTCAATGTTTACACTAAAAAATAGGGAGTGCACCTCAAAAGATTTGATCCCTATACGTGCTTGTTAGATCTTTTAAGATGGATCCATGCTTGTGTAATCCCCCCCAAAATCAACATTGCAAAGGCAAGGGAAGCCTTTTTGAAGTTATTGTTTGATTAGAAGAGTTGTATTGTGGATGCCACTTGTCTTTCAAATCAACATTACTAAAGAAATGGAGGTCTTCTTGAAGTTATTGCTTGAATAGGAGCGTTGTTTGATTGAGAGTGTTGTATTGTGGATGCTAGTTGTCTTTCAAAGGGTATGTTTTCAACATGGTACCTCAAGAGGGCTATTTGCATTCATTTATGGACTTGTGTAGGATGAATTCTAATGGAAGGAAGGTTTAAAGAAATGAATCAACAAAATAAAAAATTGGATGGTTGGCCTTAGACAAATGTTTTTTTGGGACATTGCTGTGGAAAGTGAGGTGATTCAACGGGAAAAACAGAAAAAGTCGGATTTGAAAGCCTAAGCTAGTTAATATTTGAAAAGGAAATCCATATCTAAATAATTCCTTCGGAATATTTTTTTGACATAGAAAAGGAAGTAATTAGTTCTTACCAAGGCTTGATGAGGAGTTTTGGAAACTCAAAAGGCATGCCATATGGTTGGTCCACGGTGAAAATAACCCATATTTTTCATAGACATGCTAACTAAAGAAGAATTATAAAATACAATTTGGGATTTAAATGGTAAGGGAAAAAATTCTTTGTAGAAAGATCTAGAGTTGGTTGTAGTGAGTCATTATGGGACTCTTTTTAAAGAAGCTGATGGGAATTTCATTGATTCTCAATTGAGGTTTTTATAGGGCTATCTTTTCTTTTTCCCAATTGAGGAAGTTCAAGGTGTTGGTGATGTAGTAACATTGAAGGAAAATGAATACTGTCTTCAACTCTTTACCAAGTCCAAAAGTCTAGGTCCAATGGGTGGATGATGGAATTCTTTTTGGACTTCATTGAGCTTTTAGGTAATTCTAAGGAGCTTGAAGAATCAAGGATTAATGGTGAAGTTTCAAGGACAATCAATGCAACTTTCATAGCCCTTGTACCCAAATCATCACATCCATATACTTTCAATGATTTCCAACCTATTTCTTTGTGCAATTTGGTCTACAAAGTTATTTCTAAAGTAATTGCAAATAGACTAAAACCTTTAAGTCTATATTTCTAAGGAGCAATTTGGATTTCTATTGAATAGGAAAATTTATTTTGGATCTTGTGGGTGTGGCTCATGAGAGCCTGCACTCAATAAAGGTAACAAATCGAAGGCTTTGATTCTGAAAATGGATCTTGCCAAAGCCTATGACAAGGTTAACTAGACATTTATGAGATTATTTCTTTTTCAAATTGGCTTATTGTAGGAAGAAGTTGATCGGATAATGTGGTGTGTGACTTCGACCAATTTGTTGAGTTTTTTTTTTGTTGTAAATAAAAGATGTATTACTTCAGAAAATCAACATTACATGGAAATACAAAAATTGGGCTTCTATCAGCCAACCCATTCCCTAGACAGACCCCTTTTATATTTGATGATCCCAGTACCCAACCTTCCTTAAAAGAGGGAGAGCCCCAACTGTCCAAAGCTCAATCCCAGAATTACATTCATAATTACAGTCGAATAAATTAACAAGATTATGAGAAAGAAAACTCCTAAACTGATTGACAGAGGTGATAAGAAGTAAGAAAGCCCAGTCAGAGGGCTAAGGAAAACCCTGACTCTCGAGTCCAGAGCGACGGTCATGTAGGGGGCACTCCCACTGTTGAGCCAAAGTAGTTTCACACAATGGGGGTGCAGCACCTGCATTGTCATTGCTTCATCCTCTAGCACGACGATTGGAACCCCCAACCATTTGCTGCTCCAGCTCAAGATGATAGAGGGCGATGCCAATGCAAGTGGCAATCTGATCCACTTTGTAGTGCATTAGGAGGCAATCTGAGCTGAGGGTGTCAATCTTTTTGTTTATGGCCCGACACTCTTCGTTATGTTCCTTCCAGGATTTGAGTGGTTCCACGTCTCCTTCCTTCTTTGCTGCCATCTCCTCCAGCTTGGCTTTGATGTTTAGAGCTGAGTGAGTGACTAAATTCATGATAACCCAGTAAATCATTACAAGTCGGTCATGGGCCGAGGCTCTACTAGCCGTCGAGCCCGGGTCTGCAACCCACCCCACGACCTCCTCCAACACCGTTTCGATGGGCATCGATCGAACTTGCTCCCATAGCACTTTCTCCACTCCTTCCGTGGCTTGGCGAGCCATGAGTGAAATGCGGTCTTTAAAAAATTTCGCTGCCGCCTGGGCCTGCAATTGAGCTTGAGTTGCCACCACCTTGCCACGTCGGGCCACACTCTTCCCCTTATCCTGGCTTTTGGCCTGCGTGCTACTTCCAGCCGGTCTTCCAAGACACCCCCGCGGCGGAGCCATCTTCCCACCCCTCACCGAATTGCCATGAAAGTCTTGCAGGTTCGTGCCACCACTTAAACTTGCCAGCCCAACCTCTTTATCCCACAGATAGTCGATGAAGAGTCGAATGAATGCCTTGTTATTAATAGGCAGAAACTCGACTGTCAAATTAACGGTTCTGTCCTGTCAAATTAACGGTTCTGTCCTGTATTTCGATCTCCCATATCTTCTAATCACCCTTCCCTGTACTCGACACGTTTTGCACCATCATTTCCTTTGTCATTCCTGCATCGCCTACCTGCAAGAGATCAGTCCCGTCTCTCCTCACTTGCCCTTCCCCGTACCTTGGATTAATGCCTGAATGATCGTCCCAGATTACCATGATCTCGGAATGCATGGCTACGCGTGTCAAAGGGTTAGATCTGCGGAGGGTTCATGATGGCCCCTATCCCTGTCGCGATTATTCATCCTAGCCTCTGTCACCTGTCCTCCTACGCTGGCATCATGAGCAACCAGCTTTTGGCATCTTGGCATTTGTTGGCCCGGGAAAGGGACACAAGAAGGAAGTTCGCGTGCACAACCAAGGAAAATGCGCCGCGCACGTGATAGAAGCAAAGGAAGATTGCGAAGGACAAAAAGGGCCCATGAAGGCAGAACGGAGAAGTGCATGACAAAGGAAAGGCAAGCATGGAAGCGCACAAGGGGAAAACAGCCAGAAAGCGACAAATGCATACTCCAAATCATGGCCGTATAAGGCGGCGTAAGCCTGCAGCTACGCACATATGAGAATATATTTGTAAGTCAGGCCGACAGTGCCTCGTGTCAAGTCATGATCACCACAGTTGTAACCAGAAGGGTGGCTGATGGTGACAGCTAACAGACTATCGGGATGCAGTTGGCCTTGCGTGGCCATGTAAATTGGTATAAATAAAAAGGATGCAATGGTTAGAGGGTTGGACTATAAGGTTTTCATCGATCCCTGTTCAGTTTTTAGTAGTTTGCTATTCAGTGGTAATCTATAGAAGGGGATGTCGATTAGGATGTAATGACATAGTGATCATAAGAGGAGTAGACTTAGAAGGAGTATGGTAACATTAGAGGGGCTATTGAGCCGCGGATATGAAGGCAGTGTGAGTAGACCGCTAGGAGTAGGAGTAGAGTAGGAGAACGAACTAGAGAGTATGAGAACTATGAGTCTGAACTTAAAGACATATCTAAAGATCAGTCTGCACCCCGCAGACTGCAAGGTGCTATATCTTTTCTCATGCTAGATGAAGAGCACCTTGGTGGTTTTTCCGAGATGGGTTTCCACGTTATTTATTGTGTCTAAATGAATGATCGATGTGGTGAATGTTTATGTGCTTGATTACTAGTTGCTTTCCATATAATGTTAAATGTGGTTCAGTTTCTGTTAGTTTCTTGCAATTGGTAAATGGATGAACATAATGCCTTGTTGAATTGAAAGTGTGTAAATGTATATCATTCTGTATAATTCATGTTATGAATCCCGACTTCAGTCATAGAGTCAATTGATGTGAGTAAGTTGCGCTGCACGATTTGCGCCAGTTGTGAGGGGAAAGGAAATTCAGGTCGCGCATGATAACATACATATGTGCTCATTCGCGCAGAACCGACTCCTTCGTCCAGCCACCCTGTTGCCTTCGTTGAGCTCCTTGGCTGCGAGCCAAGGGACTATCCTTCCTCGACAGTCGCGGAAACTTGGTTCCGACGGTTACCCATCTATGAGATATGTCGGGTGAGACTGCGCCTGCTTCGCAGGTATTGCCGATGGGGCTTGCTCTATCGGGCCGGTATCTCGGGTAGTTGTTGGATTGACGGGCTGCACAGAACCTAGGTCGCGTGAGTGGGGAAAAGTGGCCAATAAATGGTTCTGTTGCCCGGACCTCTTGATTAAATCGGGGAGATGTTGTGGCACCCAACGAAGGAGGAGAGATAGAAGACTGGCTGGATGCTAAAATGCTAGTGTTTGCGCAAGAAGAAAGCACAGGAACATAGTTAAACACAGAGAGATGGTTAGATGAATATATATACTCTGATATTCACGAGATCTTCTTTGCCAAGTCCCTTGTTCTACTACATGAATGGTTAGTAGGATTGGCATCTAGACGGACCAACTACTAGACAAGGGAGATTAGTGAGTGGAGTGACCAACTGGTCTAGGAGATAACCAGTGTAAGTAATGCTATCTCTAAAGATGTTGATTTTTGGGTTGATAGTATATTGCAAGGGTATATTACTGAGTTTGCAGTAGATACTATAACTTCATATAGCGACGCTGAGAGACATTTCTTCCAAGGACCACGAAGGATATACTTATTGAATATAAGTACATGGATAAAATTACTTGCTTATGCGAAGGGTGTTTTGCACTTGGATAGTTGAGCTGTGTGTCTAGGAGGGTGCTATGTCGCCAACGAACAGGTAAGAACATGGGGAAGAGCACGTGGAGATGTTCCCTGGAAGAACTGAACCTGAACTCGAGGTTGGATTTCTAAGGAGTGGGAGAAGATTCAGACCAGGAAAGAGAAGGAAAACTGAAAGGGGCCGATGGAATCCTAGTTTGTTCGAAGGAAGCGAACACGAACTTCGGTCGTGTGAAGATGAAGGGTCTTGCGACGAAGAGGAGGACTATAGCCCGATCTCGAAAGGACCTGAAGATCCGGATAGCTCTGACGAGACCTCAGGGTTAGAGCACAATTATATAACACTAGTTATATCGCCTGAGACGAGATCTAGAGTCTCATCCCCTGAAATGACCTCTAATTCGGATAACACTAGTCTTGAAACTAATGCGCTAGAAGGTGCAACTCAGTTGAACCCTACCCCAGAGAGCCTGAACGCCAACCCAATGGCTGCGACAGACATCCGGTTACCTACATTTAATGGAAATGTGATGGAAGACCCTAAACAACATTGGTTCCTATGTGAAGCTGTGTGGATGGTACGTTTGGTCCATGGCGCTGACGTCAAGAAAGCGCAGATGATTACGACCTTAAGGGGTCGCACCCTGGATTGGTTCATGAAATTTTGTGCCACAATAGCCGGAACACCACAGAAGACCCTCGAGCAAATCCGAGCTGCAATGATCTCTGAGTTCAGAAAACCCAAATCAGAGTCACAATGTATTACTGATATTAAACAGGCTCTAGTAGAAACTGTGTGGGATTTTGATCAAAGATTCAAGACGCTGATCACTAAAGTAAGCTTCCAAAAGTATGATGTACAACATAAGGAGTGGTTTATTGCTGCTCTGCTACCACACATCCGTGGACCGTTGATGCAACAAAAGATTGAGTCACAGACAGAAGCACTGGAGCTAGCGATGAAGCTGGAGGCCTCACCTATTGGTGACGGTGCCGCCAGAATGGTACAGATTCAGTTGCAACTAGCCAACCTCAAACTACAACTTCAGGATATGAAGAAGGGCATGGGAGCACAAGAGGACTTGTGGTGCACAAAATGTAGAACAGACGGACACACCAAGGATAACTGTCCGACCTTCATGAATTATGTCACATCTGGTGCACCTAACCCATTAAATGGCCAAGGGTTACCATGGTGTCGTATATGCCTATCAAGAGGCCACCGTGATGAAGAATGTGTGTATTTGCAAAAAGTTTTAAGTACCCCTGCAAACTTATTTTATAAATTCTGTAAAGCAGTAGGACATGAGGAAAAAGACTGTAGAGCATACCAGCTCTTGAAAGAAAAAAACAGTTGATATGTACTTGATGAAAAATGAGGGGTTCCCTCAGGTTGAACAGGCGCAGATACCATATCAACCTGCGTAGTTCCTAGCTAATCAGTACTAGCATCCATATGCGCTTCAACATCCATATGCGCAACAAAACCCCTATCGGCAAAACTACCAGCATAATCAGTACCCACTGTAGCAACTACACCCTCAGGGAAGGGGTGGTGGAAACTTTAGAGGGCAAGGTGGTGGAGGAGGATTTGGTAGGAGGATAGGCCCAGTTACATGCTATAACTGTGGACAACTAGGTCACTTTGCTAGAGATTGTTTAGAGCCTGCAAGAACATGCTCATATTGTAAGGGACACACTACAACAAAACCCTATGATTAACGTCTCTTTTAGCTTCCTTTTTAGCGTCTACTATCACTTTTAGTGTATTTTTCATCATTTTTTGGACAAAGTTGACGCTTTTTCATGGGATGGCGCTTTTAATGGCGTTATTAGCATCCATTTTTAAAAGTTGTCGCTATTTTGGATGCTAATTAGCATCCTTATTAGTGACCAAAATAATATCCCATATAATTCCCATAATAACCTCCAAAAAAACGTCCATAATAACACCAAGCTTAGCACTATATATTAAGCCAAGGTTAGCGCCAATAATTCTTCCACATTATCATTAAGATAAAACCATTCTCAACCTTGAGCCTAATATATTTATATTAAAATACATAATATTGTTATATAAGAATATATAAACATTACAATATAATATGTAATATTATTAATATAATAAATTTAAGATATGCAAACATATTATAAGTAAATATTATATTATATGTAATATATCTCATATTCACAAATAAAAAAATGAAAAAAAAAAAACAATAAAATGAACATAATGAAACCGGGAAGGGATCAACAGGGATGGACATGAGAGGCCACTCGAGTTTTCGAGTTTTACAATGCCACATGATATTAGGTCTCAATTGTTTCTGATCGTTCCCAGGACAAGTCTTTCACCCATATTCTTTTAATGCTAGATCTGTCTCTTCTATGCAATTTTTTCTTCTTCTGCACATTATCCTTAAAGTTGGATGTGGATGATAATATGGAATTTTGTTGACTAGGGATGGTTCTTCAACCATGAAAGCAAAAGAAGATAAGGGAATCATACCTTACATATGATTATTGAGTTAATGAGCAATTGTTAAGGGCATGAACCATAACATTCACCCTTTAGATTTTATCCTTGGCATAAAAGTGGGAGAGTTTTTACATAGTGGAATGGCTCTCAAGGCCTTGATTAGAGTCACTGGAGGAAAGTATGATCCTTATGTAGGTGTCCTATGGCCTTGGTATTGATGTCCCGGGGAAGAATACCATGTATTTTCCTCAAAGAAACATCGACGTATATGAATTAACGAACAACTCCTTGAAGCACCATGCATGAATTTGCAAGGGTATGCATGGTGCTATGCATCTAGGTATTATTACCTTAGGTCCATTGACATGGTCAATGAAGGAGACATAAATCGTGGGCACTAACGAAATATTCTAACCATCCAGAGCTAATAAGGTTAGCCATCCATCAATTTTAGCAACTCTTATATTCCCTTTGCAATCCCCCCCATACTCACCATATTATGCACAATGTTTTCCCTAACCTAGGATGGCCACTTTTCCCCATGATCACTCTCTGTGACATTGTACTTTCCATCTAGAGATTGTATTTAACCTTAAACTTTTGATTTTAGGGTTTATCTTTTTCTCTCTTGTTCTTTGGACAAGGTTAGGGACTTGGGAACCCCTTCAGGATGGATGGCATAATTAATTCTTGAATATGGCCCCTTTGATTCACTTTATTCTCTATTTAAGAACCCCTTAGATCATATTTTGAGTGAAAGGAAGTTTCATACGATTGCAATTTTCCTCTTGATCAATACCTTATTTAGGGTGGCGGAGTTCATCTATGATTTCATGAAGAACTTCTTGGTTCTTATTTCATATGCATGCCACATGTTGTTTGACCATGCCTCCCTTTTGATTGGGCTCTACGCCTTATATACTTCTCAACATATACCTATAAACAAAAAATTCAATTACGATTATGGGAGGTTTGATTTGCTCTCTAGTATTAATCTGTCACAGTAATCTAGGGACTAGAACACAGTCTTATAAGAGATTTCAGACAATTAAGCATGCAAATAACATAATGGTGCTGCAATAGGAGTAGCAGCTCTGTATATTCAATAATGAAACGAGTAATACAATACAATGGTCATGCAAGGTGCATGAATACCAAGACAATTCGAATACTCAAGGAGGTCATTTGAATTGAATGGATGTGTGTAGCTTAACTGAATGTCAACCACAATCGGCACACATAGTTAAGCACCAATATAATCAATAACTGACTCTCAACTAAGTCCTAACTGAATCAGAGTACAATAGATGACTGAGTCTAACTGAAAGTGACTCATCACATGTAACTGCATGTCCAACTGAAGGAGGTAGTGCATCCATACTCCAAGTAGCTCCAATGGAGTTGACTGAAGTAAACATGTCATCAGAAGTGGTTGTAGGCGCATGTGTTAGCTCTAGTTCATAAATAATGACAAAAAAAAATCAAATAATGAATGGAGGCGCCTTCTCAACTCAACTTAACTGATTGTAACAATCAGTTAGCAATTAGGTGCATTTATGACACTTAGATCACCCCAGAAATGCTCCCTGTTGAAGGAGGAAGCCCGGTTAGCCTCCCTGAATGAAGGAGAAGGATTAGTTGTACTCCTTAACTGAAGGATGGCGTGGGTGAGCTCATGGTGATGTCATAGTGTGCTCATATGATTCCAATTAAGTCAATTAAACTTAAGATAGTGGGTAAATATGCCAAAATTGACCAAA
The DNA here is from genome assembly GCA_001517045.1 of Pseudotsuga menziesii. Taxonomy (NCBI): domain Eukaryota; kingdom Viridiplantae; phylum Streptophyta; class Pinopsida; order Pinales; family Pinaceae; genus Pseudotsuga; species Pseudotsuga menziesii. The sequence goes on along the minus strand of LPNX010152318.1, from coordinate 317,655 downwards.
TAAGTGTGCATGTTGGGTAAATGACTCCAACACCCCCCCTTAAGATATACTCAGGAGGAGTAAAAAAAATGCATGAAATTCTAGGGCCCCAGCAACAAATGGCATAGGTCACCCGGTACAATAATGTAACTCAAACAATGCCAAAAAATAAATCTAAGTGAGGAAAGACGGAAAACCCGGTGGGAAAACCCCCCCCTCAAGCTGAACACTGGAGAAGTAATATGATCACCTTGATGAACTCAACCCCAACAGTGAACAGAGGTAAGTGAACTTATTCTCTGAAAATATCTTGGTGAAGATGTCTGCAATCTGCTCATCAGTAGGGCAGTATTGCAGAATGATGGTCCTGTCATGCACCAATTCCCTGATATATTGCATGTGTATCTCTACATGCTTGGTCCTCTGCCTTGTAAATGGATATGTGGAGATATTAATAGCACTTTGATTGTCACAAAAGAGGACAATGGACAAAGTACTACCAAAATCAAACTTTGAAAGAATGCCTTGCAACCAAACAGCTTGGATGCAAGCATTCACCCCTCCTCGGTACTCGATCTCTACTGAAGACAATGCAATGGCGGCCTGATTTTTGCTAGACCAGAAAATGGGGCCACCACCAAACATGAATACATATCCAGAAGTAGAATTCCGATCAATATAATCTCCCGCCCAATATGAATCTGTGTAACCAACCAACTCTAGCTCAGAGTTTACAACATAGTGAATTCCGTAGGTTCTGGTGCCCTGAATATACTGGAGGATCCTCTTGGCTGCCTTCCAATGAAGATAATGAGCCTTAGATGTATCTTGATACAACATTCATGGCATAACATATATCAGGTTGAGAATGAGTCAAGTAAAGCAAGCTACCAATCAGTTGGTGATAGATTGTGCAATCCATGGGTGGAGTGCTTTTTCCTTCTTGAAAGCTGATCCCTGAAAGGAAAGGGAATGGAGCAGCCCTACATTCAGTCATGTTAAATTTAACTAATAGGTATGATATGTATTTGGACTAATTTACCATTATCCCATCATAATTTTGTGCAATTTCAAGCCCCAGAAATTGCTTCAAGAGCCCCAAATTGCTCATCTCAAATGCATCATGGAGGGCAGTTTTTATGACTGAAATGGCAGCAACAGTGATGCCGGTAATCAAGAGATCATCAAAATATAAAACAATAATAAGAAAATGACCATCATACTACTGTAGATACACATTCAGATTTGATTTACACCTTTGTAAGTTTTACGAGAGAAGCAAGGCATTCATCTTGGAATACCACTCTCTTGGGGCCTGTTTTAACCCGTATAGTGACTTCTTTAATTTGCAAACCAAAGATGAACATGAAATGTATCCCCCATTCTGCTTCATGTATATCTCTTCATGAATATCTCCATGTATAAAGGCAGACTTAACATCCATATGATGCACTTCCCAGTGCTTGGATGCCGCAATTGCCAAAACTAGGCGGATGGAGTCCATTTTTGCAACCGGTGCAAAGGTCTCATGATAGTCCATACCTTGGACTTGGGAGAACCCTTTTGCTACCAGCCTTGTCTTATATTTGCAGGTGTTTCCATAACCAGTAAAATTTGTCCGAAACACCCACTTGCATTGAACCAATTTCCTCCCCGGAGGAAGAGAAACTAGCTCCCAAGTAGCATTCTTTTGAAGAGAATTCATCTCTTCGTCCATGGCATCTTGCCATCTCGGATATTTTCGAGCATGGTAGTAAGACTTAGGATCTGAACTTATCATTAAATAAAAATTTTTGGACAACAAAGAGTCATGACAAGAGAGCGCAATACCTGCTCTTTGGAAATCGGACCATGTTCTTCTTGGATCATGAGGATTTCCAATGTTGTCACCGGCGAAAGAAAGTGTCTGTCTGGCCCAAGTTGGGAGATGTGTTTGCACTTTAGGTTCTAAAATTTAACTTGATGCTTGCTGGTCACTGATATCAGATATCATAGGTTCCAAATCAGAGTCAACACCCCCAATTTCATCATCCAAATATTCAGTAGAGTAGGAAGGAAATTCAACAGTTTTCTCTTTCACTAGTTCTACCTCTTGAAGAGGCTCATCGAACAGACACTTCTTTCAATGATGATTTGTTTTTTCTAATATCTAGCAACTTGAAACCTTTAAATTCATTAGGATATCCAATAAACAAACATTCAACACTTTGTGGTTGCAAAGCTTTCCTCTTATCATGCAGAATTCGGCCCCATGCAAGGGGGCCCAAACACTCTGAAATTCGACACATCTGGCTTGTGTCCGAAGTAGGATTTGAAAGGGGTCTTCCCTTTCACAGATGAGTGAGGAACTCTGTTTTGAATGTATACAACAGCATTCATGGCCTCAACCCACAAATTTGTAGCCAACTTCTTGGCTTCCAGCATGGAAGTGGTCATCTTCTTGAGAGACCGATTCTTTCTCTTTGCTACACCGTTCTACTGGGGAGTGTAGGGGACTGAATGTTGGATTTGAATACCACTTTAGAAACATATATGCAGCAAAAAATTACTGATATATTCCCCTCCATTATCAGATCTCAAAATTTTGATCTTTTTCTCGGATGTATTCTCAATTAGTGCTATTAATTCAATGAATTTTTCTAAAACATCTGATTTTTTCTTGATGAAGAAGGCCGATGTATATCTAGAAAAGTCATCTATAAAAGTAGGAACATACCGAAATCCATTCAAGGATGTGATGGGCATTGGTCCGCTGATATCAAAATGAATCAGCCCCAAAATTTCTGATGCTCGGCTTGCCTTTCCCTGATCAAACTTATGCTTAGGATGCTTGCCCAAAATACAACCTTTGCAAATTCCGGTTGTAGCTTTGATGACCGGGAGGCCTTACACCATGGAATGTTTCTGTAATTGCTGCAAGTATTTGAAGTTTAGGTGGCCAAACCTCTCATGCCAGAGCCTACTGACCTCATTTCCATGAGTCGGCAGAGCTGTGGGCTTTACATCCTCCACAAAATGGGAAAACTCACAGGCTTTTGCATGATGATTTGTAGATCCTTTTGCCACAATATTCTCGGATGCAAGTTCAGTAATTTGTACATCATCAGGGATGAAGGATACCTTCTTGGGAACTCCAGTATGGGTCATTTGATAGACACTCAGGAGGTTTTATGGAAGAGATGGTACATACAAAACATTGGAAAAATAACCGTGCTCAAGATTTCCAGTACCTTGTCCTTTTGAGATGATGGTAGAGTCATCTCCCATGTGGATGGGAATGCTCTTGATGGTGTCAAGAGAAGATAAAGAGTCTTTGCTATCCATCATGTGGTTCGAAGCTCCAAAATCTATGAGTAGAGCCATGGACTTTGAAGTGCTTTCCATGAGGGCATGACCTCTTTCATGTTGGTATTTCCGATTTGGATTTTCTTTCCTCCGAAAGATTTTTGGAAGATTTATGTTATTTCCCTCAAGGAGAAAAGTATATTAATTAAGCTTATTTTTCATGCAGGCATGTTCAGGGTGGAAGCCCTTCCGGCAGTATGAACACTTGACTTTTTCCTTCCCATGGTGGCCTTTTTTTTTGTTCTTCTTCAAGCCGGAAGGCTCTTCTTGCAACTGGTTTTGAACTTTTGGATTAGGAACTTCGAATTTGGTTTTGGGGTTCTTATGCTGCTTTCCTTTCCCCTTCGAATCCTTGGGTCCTGAAGTAAAGAGGGCTTGATAACGAGAAGATCTGATGATCCCCATCTGGACAAGCTTATCATGCTCACTTATTAGGGAATCAATGAAGGCATTGAGTGAAGGCATCTTCCATCCAGGGGTTGTGAGCTTCCCTTCATGGAATGTAGAAAACAAACATCGAATAGTCAGCTCCAAGTTTTGAGAGAATGGTGAGGATGAGCTGATCATCCTTCTTCTTCACCTCACACTGCTTCAGCAAAAGGACTATATGCTTGAATTTTGTGAAAAAATCATTGAGGGTCTCAAAATTGCCAGGTTGAAGAGACATCTACTCATTTTCAAGCTGATAAGCCCTCTAGTCATCTTGTTTTCCATATAGGGAGGCAAGTTGGTCCTAAATCTCTTTCGGAGTCTTCAATCTCGAGAGGTGGAATAGAAGATCCTTGGAGATAGAGAGACACAAGAAACCGAATGCTTCATCTTCCTTATTCAAGAATATAGCCTTGTCTATAACATGAGTAGGCTCTTCTTCTATGTCCATAGTGACCCGATAGAGTCCTCTGGCATGTAGCTTGATCTCCATGTCTCCTTTCCATTGATGGAAATTGAACGGAGTCAAAAGATCTACGGAAGAAGCCATATCAAACTGTTGTAGTGAATGCAGTGAGCCTGTAAAACCTGCAAATCAAAACAATAAATTCACCGTAAGGTCGAACAGCCTGCACATTTTAGGCTTTCATCACACCCAACATAATTGATCAATCAAGCTTGATCAACAATTCCTTAACTTGGGGTATTAAGTGGTAAGCCTTTGCTTCTGGTGCAGTGCTGGAATTTTGAGCTTTTGCTCAATTTTTCATGCAAGATCCGTCAAAAACCATGTTTTTGAGAGAATGAGATTTGTCCTGCCATCAGCTCTGATACCATATTAATCTGTCACAGTAATCTAGGGACTAAAACATAGTCTCATAAGAGATTTCATACAATTAAGCATGAAAATGGCATAATGGTGCTGCAATAGGAGTAGCAACTCTGTATATTCAATAATGAAATGAGTAATACAATACAATGGTCATGCAAGGTGCATGAATGCCAATAAAATTTGAATACTCAAGGAGGTCATTCAAATTGAATGGATGTGTGTAGCTTAACTGAATGTCAGCCACAACCGTCACACATAGTTAACCACCAAGCTAATCAATAACTGACTCTCAACTAAGTCCTAACTGAATTGGAGTGCAATAAATGACTCAATCTAGCTGAAAGTGACTCATCACATGTAATTGCATGTCCAATTGAAGGAGGCAGCGCATCCATAACTCCAAGTAGCTCCGATGGAGTTGACTGAAGTAAACATGTCATCAGAAGTGGTTGTAGGCACATGTGTTAGCTCCAGTTCATAAAAAATTGCAAAAAATATTCAAATAATGAATGGAGGTGCCTTCACAACTCAACTTAACTGATTGTAACAATCAATGAGCAATTAGGTGCATTTATGACACTCAGATCACCCCAGAATTGCTCCATGTTTGAAGTAGGAAGCCTAGTTAGCCTCCCCGAATGAAGGGGAAGGATTACTTGGCCTCCTTGACTGAAGGAGGGTGTGGGTGAGTTCATGTTGATGTCATAGTGTGCTCATATGATTCCAAGTAAGCCAATTAAACTTAGGATAGCGGGTAAATAGGCCACAATGGACCAAATAATGTGCATGCTGGGTAAATGACTCCAACATCTATTTATGTGAATGTTGTTTTCCTAATTGTGATTGGGTCTCTCATAGTTTTGAAGTCCATCGAGAGAATTCTATATCCCTAGGAGATTTATAGAAATTGTTTATTGATTATTTTGGTTCGAGGACTTATAGTCAATATTGTGGGGTTGGAATTTCCACATAAATCACATCACATGCCCATGTTGGTGGTTGTTCCCATTAGAAATCTCATGAAAGTCATGGATACAACCATACCTACACAATTTACACCTCTTGCACAAACGGATCCAGCCTTTGCCTCTCCTCACCATTGCCTCATGCAAACTGTTACTAGTCATTTTATGAGCACTTTAGTTTTCACATGAGCATTGAGCCTTTGAGATAATCATGGTTCCACATCTCTTCCACACATCTATTTTGTTCGTCATGTGTCCCCTCCATTTTTTCTCTTCAACACTTTAGAACTAAAGATCACGAGGAAAATTGAAGACAAGATCAAATCCCCTTGTTGGAAGATTCATCAACATTTTTTACATTTCGAAGACATCAATTATTTTCATTTGCAACAGTTACAGTAGCTCCTCCCAACATCTTTTTCATAATAACTCGTTCTTGGGCCTCTTTTTCCGTGCCCAACCCCATTACACACAATAATAATCTAAAGTACCATGTCTCTTTTGTGTCATGCACAGTCAACAACATCAGTTTTTGTTCTCTCTTAGTTACTCCATATTGCATCTATAACAACATGAAACAAAACATTTTTCTTTTGCAGATCCTTGTATTTCTATGGTGTTTCCACCAGTCACCAACAACATGCTCATGGGACAACAATGCTCACCGCTCTTTTTGTCTAGTCATATTTGGTAGTTTTATTTGAGCAGTCGCAACCACACAGTTAAGCAACATTTGGATCAAGTTCTATTTAGAGACATGCCCTCCTACTCAGGTCGACGTAGGAACCTACTTCCGCTCAACACCTCACAACAACATCTAGATTGGGTTCATTTGGAGGTGTTCCTTCCCACCCTGATCTATGTAGGCACCTTCTCCTTTGAACAAATCTTCATGACAACATCTGGATTGGGTTCATTTGGAGACATGCCCTCTCACCTCAGTTGATGTAGGCACTTGTTCAGATCATCTTCCTTTGGAGACACACCCTCCCACCTTAGTCTATGTAGTCACCTGCTTTAGTCAGCACCAACACACTCTTCAATGTATTCATTATTTTGCAGCACAACTCAACAACTATCATTTAAGACTTGGTTTCAATTTTCTCACACTTCACCTGGGAGGAAGAACGAATAGATGTTTTTCCCTTCAATTAGGAGGAATTGGTATGAATGGGAGGCCAATCCATCACAATATGATGTTTGGATTTGGTTCACACCCCATTATCAAATTAGATTGGTTAATTAGTTAGGTATATTATTAAATAATGGTTAGTCTTTTTGACTTGTCAAATATGGACACACATGTAATCCTATATAAATGTTATGAAGCTTTCATCTAATATAAGTTAGTATTATTTTCTTCTTATATGTATTTTGTTTATTCTAAGTTCGATTATTGAGGTTCATATGTATGTGGATTAATAATTTATTACATAAATTTTGTTGATACCTTTGATAATTACCATTTAACTATTTTATTTTTTTATTTTTTGTTTTTTTATGTGGTTTATTGCCCCATAACTTCGTGGAAAGCTTAAGGGGCTCACCCGAAGGAACCTCACCCTCTAAGCATCAGTTTTGGGAACTTGTCCTAGGAGGGGCCATAGAATTCAAGAGTTGACCTCGACCTAGTGACAACTTGGCCATAGAATCTCCAACCAATTGAGCTACCCAAGTGGACTAATTTTTAACTATTTATTTATAGTAGATTCAATATTTAATATATAGTCATATTGAAATTGTCATTGATAAATACATAAAACCACTACACAATAACACTTCACTTTTATACCTAAGAATCCTAAAAGAAACATAAAAAAATAGTGAAAAACTAAAACAACAATAAAAACAAATTATATAACAATAATTAGCAATAAATCAATATTTTCAAAAAAGACCACAACTTATGAAACACTTAATACATCTCCAAATGTCACAAACCAAAACCAAAATATATAGATAATTTAAAATCACATGTTTTAATTTTTGTATTTGAATATAAAAAACATTAATATTATTGTATACATAGACTCTAAACCTAAATCTATTTTAACCTACAAACTAAATATTGAAATAAAAAAAATAAAACAAAGTAATTATTGAATTCCCTACTTACTAAATATTTCAAAAAAAAACATCATAAAACAAAATAACAAAAACTAAAAATACTAAACATAATTTAAAAAAACATATTAATATTTAAAAAAGAAACATCATAAAACAAGATAATAAAACTAAAAATACTAAACATAGTTTAAAAAAACATGTTAATATTTAAAAAAAAAACATCATAAAACTAAATAACAAAACTAAAAATACTAAACATAGTTAAAAAAAATGTTAAGGAATGCAACACCTTATTAGTAAAAAGAAACATCATATAAACAAATTAGAAACATTATATTAAAAATTAGAAACATCTCTATTAATATTTTACTTGATTTTATATCACATTTTAAAGGGTTTTATTATTTTATTATTTCAATGATGCAATTTCTTATTGTTTGGAGGAGGTTCGTGGGTACAGAGAGAAGGCCAAACACTACAATTTGCTCATCCATCGAGCTTCATTGGTTTTCTTAGAATACATGCAGAAGATCAAAGGTAGCTTAATGAAATGCTGTAATATAATATATTTTTTTAGTTTCTTCTAATCAGTTTCATTGATTTTCTTAACATGCATGCAGGTGATCCAAGGTAGGCATACATAAAAAGGAGGCTGGCCCAGTCCATTAAATCGAATACCTTTGGACGGAGATTGATTCGTGAGGAAAAGAGCCAAGGAAAAAAAATTCAACCTTTCAGGTGAGGAGGAAGTAGTCAGTTTCACCTTTGAAAATTTATAACTCCGCAGCCAGAAAGGTATGGCAGGATATGCTACCTTCTTATGTTCGAACAAAAAGCTTCCAACACCATCAATGTATACTTGCCTGACTACTTCTTTATCTAACACATAATCAGTGGCATATTTAGGGAGTAGAAAAGGTGCCCTGGAGCCACCATACATTCTGATATACATCTCCTCGTCAGTTAGATAATAATTTCCATATTCTTCAATAACCTTGAACGCTTCTTTTAACATGCAGTTGCATTCAGTCAGGAAAATCAGGGTGTACAAAGGCATGATGAAGTGTTCACATATCTCTTTGTAGCGGCTATAGTATTTGTGTGCCCAAAATAATTTGTATGCAGTGTATACAGGGGTCCTGTCCCTATCCCAATTACACCTTAAAGATGGAAAGGATTGGGTACATAATATACAATCAACTAAGATAGAGCTCATGTAGAACTCTGACTTCTTCTGTGATACCCCTCCCAAAGCTGAAGATATGCATACTGAGAAGCTATTGGACACTATGTTTTCCCAATTGAATATGGTTCCTTGGGTCGCCACATAAACTTAATAATTGGCATCCATCCCAACTTGAAGCTCTTCCCGTGAGCTCTCCCAAAAATCCTGTTCAGCATCAATGCTATAAATCTGTAAGGGGTCCGGAGAGTGGCTGTATCATATTCTCTTGATGGCATGGTTCGAACGTTCTTCCCCGGTATCATCATTCTTTTGACTATTTCAACAAGGTCCAAATTTGTCTCCTTCAACCGGCTTTGAGTTAATTAAATTTGAGCAGGAGGCAAGTGGTATGCCATTGAGACATATGCAGGACTATATGCAGCATATTCCTGTTTGGAAGTATTCTCCAAAATCATCATAGTTACATCTGCCCTAGGCAGAATCCAGTTGATCACCTCTGAGCATGGGAACAACTCAGGTCTTGTGGCTACCTTCATAAGAGCTGATTTCTCGATGTTTGCATAAATAGTTAGTTCTTCAAATCTTGCATGAGGCACATTCTTATTTGCAATCATCCTATATATCTCACCCCATTTATAGTCTGGCTCTACCCCGGTGGTGGCTTTGGTATCTTCATATATGTATTCCACCTTGGTGATGATTTCCACCTCTAGTTCTGCCTCTGCAACAGGAGCATTCTTCTTTTGTCTTTTAGACATATCTCCTTTGCAATAGTTACCCTATCACAAATCAGTATGTTCTTAGACCATTGGAGTTTTTAGTTAGTGTTTTAAGAATGAAGAAAAACTATACCAAACTATTTACCTCTTCCATATGCATTTTCACAAATAAACTATACAGAATATTAATGCATAAAAGAAAATGACAAGGCAAAAAGGAACTTCTGCAAGCTGGGTCTAAAAATCCTCTAAGTCCATCTGCAACTAAAACATAACCTCGGTAGAAAACTCATCATTCAATTCAGACTGCAATCAAAATACTCTTAAATAACAAGAAACACACTATCAATGGGGTTAATCCTCAAATTGTGAGACCCGATACTATAATTGAAAATGCGGAAATCTTAGCTTGATCAAAATATTGAAAAAAAAACCCTGCCGTTCCACGAAACTAGGGTAAGCGCCTATGAACACTGAAAACTCCCCTCGGACGGCCATAAACAACCCCAAAAAAGTCGGTGCAGACAGTGTAACGCTTTTCTGCACCAACTACCTAAACTTTTAGATAGGGAAAGAGCATCCATAACGGCTCAAAACACAGGCTCAAGAAACCCCCACTGCCAAAACTGTCAATCTGACTGATACCTCACGCCGCAAGGATAAATATTCATTTTAAACGGCTAACTACACCACTGTGGGAAAACCTAACCAGGGGAAGACCTTAGTTCCCAAAATGACCAATAAAATCAAGAGAAAGGAGAAACCATGGTTGGCCTACTTGGAAAGCAAGCTGTGTAATCGGTGAGACGACGCAACAAATTCCACGAAAGCAAACCAATCCAATGAAATCCGGTTAGCTGGGGACGGAGGTACAGTTCGATCAGCGAGGATGGAGTGGATGCGTTTTTCAACCAGGATAATAATAAACAAATACCCCGCCCCAATATATAATAACCCTTGTTAAAGATAATGGTGGGAAAATCCTATCGGCGAGCGGAATAACTAAGCATCGGGCGATTAGTTCACTAAGGAGCCGTAATGGCAAGCGATGTACAAACTATGGGTTCCCGACTAACTGAAATCTTCGACAATCGGAGGCCCTGAGGACTGCGGATTGACGACCTTAAAACTAAGCATCTCCACAGTATCGGTGTTTCAAAGCTGAAAGCTTCCGCAATGTCGACGATATAAAACACTAAATGCCGTCGTATTCAGGTATCGGATATCAGAGCCACTAACTAATAATTCATCGGTAGATGAACAAACTAAACATCGGAGAGATAGTGTGATCGACTCCCGCAACGGCGGATGACAAACTGACTGTGGACCCCGCAAATCACAAAACCGTCAGATATTGGAAAAACTAATGATTATATATCAGCAACTCAAAGCTCAATGCTTCAGCTGTGTCGGCAATGCAAAGGACTAGCCCTCAGATCAATTGTCAAACACCGTTCTGATAGCGAAAAGAAAGCAAATCATCGAAAAGCAAAAGGTTTAGGCAATAAAACTGCAGAATTGGTAAGGATAAGAGCTTTCGATCGGGGTGTTTTCTATCTTCCATCCGAAATGGCGGCAACGCAAGAGACTAATGCTCTGATTCATTGTTCAACTGACTTCTGATAGCGATAAAGGAAATCAAAATGTTAAGTTCCATAGTCAAAAGCATTAGCTAGACAAAAGGTAGTTTTAGATTATTCAACTTCTGAAATGGAGGAAAACAGTTGACCTCAATTCAACCTCAAAAAATCCAAATTTGTAGCAGAGGGAAAAAACAGAGTTCAGGAATCCAAACAATCCCAGGCAAGATAAAATTAAAAGGAGGGTCCAAATATTTTTAGAAATTTGGGAAATAGGTTGCAGCTGCAACAAGCTGTTAAGAAAGTTGCGCAAGATAACCTTCGCAATATGATGGCCCAGCAAGTGAGCATTGCTAACCAAGTCCAGGACCACCTCAATAAGTTAACAGTGGCTGTCAGCGATGCCAAGGACACTATGGAGGCCAAAACATATGGCGTTGATCCTAACATGCCACTAGTCACTCCAGCATTAGTCCCACCGATCAAAGTGCTCATTCAGAAGCAGCCACTTGAAGCAACTGAAGAGGCAATCACAACTATTGCTGATAACAGTGTTGAGATAGACTTCTCCAAGTTATTCTTAGAGGATATCTATCCCATCCAGCAGGCAGCCACAACTGAAATTCCGCTAAGGGAAAACGCCGTTGCTTCTCAGGCAGCAAAGCACCAAAGGAAGGCCAAACTACGCAAGGCCCTCTTGCAAGGAAAGGAGCGACAACTGCAGGAGTGCACCAACCTCATGGACGAGAAGGAGCAGGAAATATTATCCCGGGAGCAAAGTCGTGTCACATTGGGGGATCCCATTAGGTTCAAAATAATGCACGCAAATATGACCAAGGCACTCGGCTGAATTTTTTTTTTTTGGAGTTTTGAAATTTTTGAATTTTGGAGGCAACCATAGCGCCATGTGTGCATAATAGGCAGGTAGAACTTAAGGAAAAAGTTGTGTAGACATGATGAGACACATTACAACTACCGCCAACACCGGTTATGAAGCAAGTGATGACAAATCCGAGACAGCTGGCAAGTACTGACAGACCGTTAAATGCATCAAAATTCAACGGGGATTTGGAGCTTGGATTAGAACAACACTGCAGCCGGATCAAGTGTGGGGAACTCTGTAACGGTGGCTGTCTAGATCATCTGCACGTGCTCACCACTTTCAATACCCAAAAGTGGCAACGCCAGTAATCATAGCATATCTAAAAAGGAAATACGGTACACAAGGTGAGGGTCTTGTCCTCATAATGCCACTGGATAAGCCTACATGAAATAAGACCCGATGCTATTCCTATAAGACCGGGGTTCGCTTGCACTAAGCAGACATCATTGTGTTATTCTTCTCACCCACCAGATGCAGTTACAAATGAATTGGAGAGTCTCTTGCCGAGCAACCTTGAGGGCTAAAGTTGTTGCTGCAGTTTTTAGTATGTCAGGTGTATCCAGAGACAACAATAAGAAAGATGGTGATAGTCACCCAGTTGCTTCAACCCATTGACAAGCCTTCGACGAAGTCATCCTTGGCTATTAGTAGATCAGTAGAGTAGCAACCCTATCGGAGACACCAGAGCGGACTCCTGTAGGGACCAGAGACCCAACGCATTTTGACAAGCTCTGTGGGTTCCGAACCAGTGTCCCTGCCATCTTTCACAAATTCTGCAGGCTTGAAAGATGGCCATGGCTTCCACCCCTCTAGGCAGGGTCTCTGACTCTTAGAAGACTGCGGGAGGGCCAACGGGCAAGTGTCGGCTTGTACTCTATGTTGCTCAGGTGAAATTTGTCAAAGTTTGGCAAATCACTCACCTCCACCACCCTGGATAGCAAGGCTTGTCTAGTTTTCAATATGGACAAGTCTTCAAAGTTCATATCTATGGAAAAAAGGGTGGTGAAGAACAAGCTGCGGAAGAGAGAAACTTGAAGAAGAGCAGCAAGAGAACAAGCCGCGTCAATCCACAACAACTGTGCATCAAGCCTCAGGAGCATGAGAATGGCAGAAGAACCAAGGCCACATGGACTGCTGCGTCTAAATGGGACACTAATTACGCTTGGTGAAATTTTAGGCAGACTACGACAAGATGATGAGAGATTCCCAGAGAAAATACAACATTCCTCTTCGCATGGATATTGGTCTCAATAAGAAGCACATAAGCTTACCTTGTCGGCTCAAGCGAACTCTTCCATCGAATCCTCCATTACCCATCCTCTAAAATGGTGCCAAGAAACAAGCTATATTGGGGTGCTTATCCCTCAACGCACTCAAGTCTATCAAAAAGTTGCCTTCAAGGAACCTGAAAAAAGAGTAAGGAGCGGAATACGCAAGCTAAGATGCAGCCAAAGCTAAAAAAAAAAATCTATATTTTTCAAAAGATACCACGCAGATCGGGCTGCTCATATGTCCCTTGCTTCGTGGCTTGAGAAAAGCCACAGGTGAGTGTTGGGGGCCTGTTGGCCCGCGAAAGGGACATAAGAAGGAAGTTCACGCACGCAACCAAGGAAAATGCGCCATGCGTGCGATAGAAGAAAAAGAAGATCGTGAAGGAGGAAAAGAGCCCGCGAAGGCAGAACGGAGAAGTGCACGACAAAGGAAAGGCAAGCATGGAAGTGCACAAGGGGAAAATGACCGAAAAGCGACAGATGGATAATCCAGATCATGGCCGTATAAGGCGGTGTAATCCTGTAGCTATGCATGTATGAGAAGATATTTGTAAGTCAGGCCGATAGTGCCTTGTGTCAAGTCATGATCACCACAGCTGTAACTAGAAGGGTGGTTGATGGTGATGGCTAACAGACTATCGGGATGCAGTTGGCCCTGTGTGGCCATGTAAATTAGTATAAGTAGGAACAATGCAATGGTTAGAGGGTTGGAATGTAAGGTTTTCATTGATCCCTGTTCAGTTTTCAATAGTTTGCTATTCAGTGGTAATATGTAGAAGGGGATGCCGATTAGGATGTAATGACATAGCGATCAAAAGAGGAGTAGACTCAGGAGTAGTATGGTAGCATTAGAGGGGCTGTTGAGCCGCGGTTCTGACGACAGTGGGAGCAGACCACTAACAGTAGGAGTAGAGTAGGAGAGCAAAACAAAGAGCATGAGAACTATGAGTATGAACTTAAAGACATATCTAAAGATCAGTCTGCACCCCGAAGACTACAAGGTGCTATATCCTTTCTCATGCCAGATGAATAGCACCTTGGTGGGTTTTCCTAGATGGGTTTCCACGTTACTTCTTGTGTCTAAATGAATGATCGATGTGGTGAATGTTTATGTGCTTGATTACTAGTTGCTTTCGATATAATGTTAAATGTGGTTCAGTTTCTGTTAGTTTCTTGCAATTGGTAAATGGATGAACATAATGCCTTGCTGAATTGAAATTCTATAAATGTATATCATTTGGTATAATTCCTATTATGAATCCCAAATTAAGTCATAGAGCTGATTGATGTGAGTCAGTTGTGCGAGCTGCGAGGGGGAAAGGAAATTTAGGTCGCACGCGATAACATACAATTGTGCTCATTTGCGTAGAACCGACTCCTCTGTCCAGCCGCCATGCTGCCTTCGTTGAGCTCCTTGGCTGCGAGCCAAGGGACTATCCTTCCCCGACAATCATGGAAACTTGGTTCTGACGGTTACCCATCTATGAGATATCTCGGGTGAGATTGCGCCTGCTTCACAGGTGTTGCCGATGGGGCTTGCTTTATCGGGCCGGTATCTCAGGTAGTTGTTCGATCGGCGGGATGCACAGAACCTGAGTCGCGCTAGTGGGGAAAAGTGGCCAACAACATCCATGGTTCTGCCTTGAAGTCCTCCAACCGTCCCATCCTATGGGCCCCGTTTCCATTGGTTCCGATATTCGCCAGCATGTCTGCCACCTTGTTCGCGTCCCTTTTGACGTGTTGAAAGGAGATCGCAGTGTGAGTCATGACAAGGATGCGGAGGGCTGCCAACCTGCTGGCCAGGCGCCAGCTAGATGAGACTTTCTCCGTAGATTTTCCATTATTAAGATGCTTGGCCATCTGAACCAAGACGTTTGAGTCTCCTTTTACCACCGTCGAGAGCTAACCATTCCTGATCACCACCTTAATGCCTTGAAACATTCCTTCCAATTTCGCCAAGTTATTTGTGTCTGCACCTATCGAGCCATAGAATATTTTCAAGATTTCTCCGTCTGAATTTTTGCAGACCCCCCGAAATCCTGCCTTGCCCAGATTACCCTTTGCTGCACCGTCGAAATTTAACTTGAAGACCTGACGTGGAAGTGGAGAAAACAAATTCGGGCTTGAAACTTTGCATACTTGACCCTTTGGCGCAGACCATCTAGGGTTCCCTTATTTAGCCCCCATTCCTTCGCGACTCTCCTTTCTGGCCCTGAGAATTCTTTGTCTTCCTCAGTCCATTGCATGCTGCAGATTGTTTCCAACATGTTTGATGTTAACATCTTCCACGCCTCCTCCGAGGATTGATTCCTGTTACAGAATATTCGACCATTGCACTCCCTCCAGACAACCCACATGAAATTTCTTGGAAAATATTGCCATAAGATACATAGAATGTTATTTTTAAATATCTTAAGTTGCCAAATCCTTATGGTTTGGCCTGGGTCCGCTCTGCATCTGTTACTCTTCCGGAACACTTGCGCTCTTCTATCCCATAAGTCCACAACAAAGGGATAGGTGTCAAGAAGGTGATTCATGCTTTCTTACCGGTTTGCGCAAAGGACACCGTGAAGGGCCTTGAATTCCCCTTCATCTCAGGTTTTCCCCCGTCAATATCCTCCATTTGACTACCATCCAACAGAATGTGGCCACCTTTGGCCAAGGGTTGGTCGACCATATTTTTTCCCAAATCTCATCCTCCTCTGCCTGACTCCTAATTCTAATATTGAAGGCTTCTTTTATGATGAAAGACCCTTTTTGTGAGTAGCCCCATCAGAGAATGTCATCCCCGTCTTTGAGCAAAATGCATCGATCTTGGAGCTCGCTTGTAAAGGATCTGATGTCTTCTTTTGCAATCCAGTCTTCTCTTCTCCTCGGTATCACCCATTTGCGACGGTCTTCCTGGATGCCTTCCTCCCAATATTGGTTAACCTTAATTTTACCTTCCTCTATTCCTCTGGTTCGGATGTGCTGCAATCGGGGGTCGTTTGATAGCTTGGGAAGCTGATTCCATGAGTCATCCCAAAAGTTGGCATGATTCCTTGCTCTGATTTACCAAAAGATATGCTCCTGAATTATTTTTTGACCTGCCAGAGCCTTCTGCCAAATTTGAGACCCTTAAGGGTCCGCATTGAATCCGATCAGCTGTGATTTAGGTCAATCCCTTGCATACTTTATATGCCAAATCTTAGCCCATGATTCCTATGAATAATTACACCACCGCCACCAAATTTTAGCTCCCTGGATTTCTCCCATGATTTCCATATCATGAAGGCCCAGGCCACCTCTGTCCTTGGGGTTGCACACTTTTTACTAACTAACTAGAGAGAATTTGGCCTTAACTTCTCTTCCTGCCCATAAGTAATTTCTCTGGATGCTTCTTATTTCTCTTAGGATTGACTTCGGGGTAGAGAGGAAAGAAAAGAGGCATACCGACATGGCTTGGAGCATCGTATTGACTAACACTAACCTACTTGGCAGATTCAATGGTTTGAGGGTCCAATTTTCCAATATGGCCTTGATCCTATCCAGAAGATGCTGCCATGAGGCATTCCAGATGGCACCTTGCCCCAAAGGGACCCCCAGATAGCTGGACGGGAGTGTTCCTTTGTTGAAACCTAAGATCCGACTAATGTTTTTTTTGAGTGACAATAGGAGTATTAAAGAAAAACACTTGAGATTTCTCAGCGTTGACAGGGAGCCCCGATGCTCTCTCAAAGAGCATTAGAATTGATTTAAAGGCGCGGACCTCTTGGACTGAAGGGTGCCCCATTAGCATCGTGTCGTCCACGAATTGTTAGTGAGTTTGTTTTTCCATGTTTTCATGCAGCGAAAGACCCCTGATATGACCACTTTCCACCTGAGCTTGGATGAGCTTGCTGAGTCCCTCTGCTACCAGAATAAAGAGAAAAGAGGAGAGTAGATCTCCCTGTCTAATCCCCCTTGTGGGTGAGAAGAGCCCAGTCGGGGAGCCATTCAACAAAATGGAATAGAAAGGTGAGGTAACCAAGGCCATCACCCATTCTTCCCACTCTGAGCTGAAGCCATCTGCCCTCAGAATTTCCTCCAAATATTTCCCACTGAGTTTGTCATAAGCTTTGGCTATGTCCAGTTTAATGAGCATTCCAGGGCGTTTAGTGCATTTCAGAGAGTGTATAGTCTCATGGACCGCAATGATGCCATCTAGGATCTATCTACCTTCTACGAAGCCCGATTGTTCCGGGGTTATCAGACCAGGGAGAAGGGGCTTCAAAATCTATTTGCAATCACTTTAGTTATTATATTATAAATCACATTGCAGAGGGCAATGGGTCTGAACTTACCTGGAGAATCCACCCCCTCCCCCTTTGGAATTAGGGTTAACAAAGTTGCATTGAAGGCTTTAAGCACTCCTTGTTTGTTTCTGGATTCCTCCAATATGACCCATTCTTCCTCTTTAATCATATACCAGAAGAAGTGAAAGAAGTTGGTTGTGAAGCCATCCAGACCAGGGGCCTTCCCCTAGGCCATTTGGCTCATTTCTTCCTCCACCTCCTGCATGGTTATAGGCTGACTAAGGTTCTCATTATCTTCCCTGGAAACAGTTATGGGGATAAATGCTGTGATTCGAGAAATATTTTGGTCCCTAGCACCGTTGTCTTCAATCATGATTTCCTTAAAATGGCTAACTAGTTCCTCCCCAACTTCTTCCTTAGTTTCCACCTGGGTCCCATCAGACTTTTTGATTCTGTGGATCTTCGTGCCCAGCCTATTGTTGACCACTGAGTTATGGAAGAATTTTTTGTTTTTCTTCCCCTCATGTAACCATTTGACTCGAGACTTCTACTTCAAATATATCTCTTCTTTCCTTTCCCTAGCTTCCAGCTGGGTGAGTAGGTCCTTCTCCTTTTCCTTCATCTCCACGTCCCATCCCGTGTCCATCCCTTTTTGTTGGAGAAGATCAATGTTCTGGATGAGCCTCTTCTTATCAGTGAAGATGTTCCCAAAGTCCACCTTGTTCTATGTACAGATATTAGCTTTTAAAGCCTTGAGTTTTTGTTGAAAGTTGTACATTCTTGTCCCCCCAGGGTTGTCCAACTCTTGCCACCATTATTCCACCAGTCCTTTAAAGTCCTTATGCTCCAACCAGAATTGCTCAAAGAGAAAGGGCTTGGGAAGGAAGGAGTTCCTCACTTCCCAGTTGAGGCATATTGGCTAGTGATCAAATCCTGCAATAGGGACCACATTTGCCCAAATTTCCCCTGAACCCCTTGCAATACTATCTGACACCAGAAATCTGTCTAATCGGGATGCAACAAGGTGTTTTGCACCCCTCTTATTATTCCATGTGAACCAACTGTCTCCTGTCTCCATGTCCACTATGGATCTATGAGATAAAATCTCCTTGAATTCCTCTTGGTACTTGTCCAATACCCTTCTGCCCCCTTTCTTTTCCTTGAGAGCAGAAATCGGGTTGAAATCCCCTCCTACAATCCATATTCCTTCCTGCGCCTAGTCATTCAGCCACCTCAGGTGATAGATGAAGGCCTGTTTTTGGGGAAATGCACTTGGTCTATATGTATTGACCACCGTTCCTATGATATCTGATCCTAAGATCTTGAATTCTGCCATCAGGGAGAAGTGACTGGCCCTCTATTCTAAGAGCTCCACTAGTCTAGGCTGCCATAGAATGGGAAATCACCCTCCCATACCTTCTGTGTCTGTTGCCATAACTTCACTGCAATTCTAAATTCTCTGTCCTACTTTTAATAGTGTATCATAGCTGCATTTTGTTTCTTGTAAAAAAATCATGTGTGTTTTTCCTGTTTAATTTTCCTAGCTAAGGTCTTAATATTTCTCGGGTGATTGCACCCCCTAATATTCCAGGAGATTATCTTCATTAGATAACTTTACTTACTTCAGAGAAGGCTTCCCAGATCGTTGGGTATTGGCCTGATTCGACGAGCTTAACCCCAATCACTGCAATCCTTTGCTTATTCGTCTTTCGCCCTCTTTTCTGCCCTTCCTCCAGGTATTTCCTCTTACTCCCTTTCTGAGGCTCCACACTAATCCCCAGTTCCTGAATCACTTTTGAATTGATGATGGCTTTCTGCAGGAGTTTGATTCGTTCCCAGGAGACATACCCTTTTCCCACCTTCTCGCATTATTTTTACAATGCATCCAGAACGAAATCTCCTAAATCCATGTCCTCAGCTTCGTCATCCTCCATGATATCTGACATACCGATTTCTTTGTTTTGCTCCCGAAATTCCTTTGTCTCGGCTTCCCGAGTCTCGTTCTGCACTTCTTTCTCTCCCCTCGTTTTACCTTCTCCCTCTTCCTCCAAGATCTGGAAGGGATTAGCACTCGCTATAGACTTTTCCATTGTTTATTTTCGCCCTCTCTGTCCACCACTGCCTTTGCCCCATATTCTGCTTTTCACTTGTGTGAAACCCTCATTGGCTCGTTTCTCTCCTTCTCGATTTGAATCTGCCTTCTCCTGGGTGCCCTAAGGATAATTCCTCCTAAAGTGACCATACTCATGGAAGATCCATAATTCCTCCCTTCACCCCATATTCTATCTGCTGGATCCACTCCTCGTCTTCCCAATTCAGGCTCATGGTCTCCAGAAGTTCCTTTGATAGATCCATGTAGACACAGATGCGAGCAAACAATGTGTACCTTTGAAGTCTTGTTTGCTCCGCAACCTTCACAAATTCACCAATTGAATTTCCAATATCTCTTAATATTCCCATGTCCCAGTATTCCCCTGGAAGACCCACCAGTCTAATCCATACTGGGGCAACTGTCAGATCCTCCGTATTCGGGTTAAAGCGTTCTTTCCAAGGTATAAGATATAAACCAGCTGAGAAGTAAAAATAAGGACCACCTAGCAGGACTCTGTCTTTATCCCCCTGATTAAAGAAGATTATGGTGAAGAACCCTTTTGCTCCTAACTGAAGATCATAATGTCCTTTCGGTTTCCATGTGCTCTGAATCCACTGGACTAGATCTTTCTCATTTGGCCAAACCCCCACAAATTTTCCAATTAGGGCTTTCTCCTTCCACAGTTCGATTTTCTTGTGAATCACATCCAATTGGATCTGGATTGCCGGATCGTCCGGGCCCTTGGAAGGCAGCCCCCTTGACCCGATCTCCTCCCTAAACCTTGCCCTTCTTTTCCTTTGTCCAGGTCTCTGCTACCTATGCCACTTACCTAAAGGCCAAGCCCCCTGGCTGTCGCAGCCGCCATGGATCTCACCGGGGGGTTTGCAGCCCCCGCACCTAGCCCTAACTCACGTTGAATACCTTCTCCTGCAATCTACCGCTCTCGCCCCCCAAGCATCTCCTCAATCCACTCCCGACCAATTTGTTGAGTTAATAAATGGTTCTACCACCAATTTTTTCAAGAGTTCCAGAGGCCTCAAACAAGCTTGGCCTTTGTCTCCCCTTCTTTTTGTGTGCATGGTTGAAGTTTTGAGCAAAATGATAGAAAAGGCTAAGTCATATGGTAGACTAAAAGGAGTTAAAATATTATCTAAGCCTTATATACCACACCTGTTGTTTGTGGATGACGTTCTACTCTATGGAAATGGTACGATAGAGGAGTTGTATGTATTTCAACATCTAATTATGGTTTTTTGTTAGGCATCTGGAATGGAAATCAATTTGCACAAGTTTAGTTTTTTAACTAATGCTATTGAGGAAAAGGTATTGGATTAGATTAATATTTTTTTTTTCTTTTTAGGATGGTTCCTATTGATATAGGTTTTAAAAATATTGGTTATTTGCTTAAACCAAATTGTTATAAGGAGGTCTTGCTTTGGCTACTTAAGAAAGTGGAAAAGGAAATAGAATTGGTGTTATAGGCAACTTTCACTTGGAGGTAGATTGGTCTTATTAAAGTCAGTCCTAGAAAACATCCTTGTCTTTTTGCTATATTTAACAGAAATTCTTAAGTTATCCTTGATAAGGTTTGGTAGAAAATGTTCAGTTCCTTATGGATAGGAAAAGAAACAAGGAACATATCCAATTTGTTAAGTGGGACATAATTTCATTGCCAAAAATATTTGGAAGATGTGGAATAAAAAACATATTTGGTTTTGGCAAAATCTCTAGCCATGACAAGCTCATGGAGAGGTTTGATGGGAAATGGTCTATGGAGTGAGGCTATACAAGCAACACATATGAAGAAAAAATAAATTATAGAATGGTTTAGAGATACCGTAAAGAAGACTATCAATTCTTTTAACAGTTGAAAAGGACTGATTGATTCTATACCTCATATTTAAAGATTCCTGGCATGTAATGCTGATAATGGACAACAATCAAGTTAGGGGAGAATCCCTCCATTGGAGGTGAACACTTCTTCGAATTCTTAAAAGATTTAGTCATTGTTTTGAACTTTTTTGCCTTTTATTCTTTAGCTCATGCTAAGAGACCATAGGCATTATGATATTAATTATTAGTAAATGGCTGAGGACTTAGGGCTTGTTGGGGATTATGCAACTAAACAGAATAAGAGTATAAAGGGCCTCATTCAGTGTGGGATAAGACCAACTGGTGTTGTCTCGGAACACCGCCTTCGGTTAAGTCACAACAAAATTAGCTTATGAGGTTATTATCTTGTCGACTCTAGAAACCACTTATACTATGAAACGAGAACTATATACTATGAACGAGAACTCTACCCATAAAAACGATGATTTTTGCAAAAAAAACACCAAAAACACCCCCCAAATAGAAAAGTGTTGATACCAGTATACACGTTTTCTTTTTTAT
>LPNX010152318.1:236000-291801 GCA_001517045.1 Pseudotsuga menziesii | reverse complement strand
AACCATTTTTGAAACGGGGGTAAAAATAGCTACTAAAATTAGGAGAGAGAAAAACGAGAACTGTGTCGAGTTCTCGTTTCATAGTATAAGTGGTTTAGATTTAATTAACAAATGGTGGTATCAAATTTAATGAAAATGGTGGGTTCCTTTAACATTAAAACTTTTTTGTTGGTTAGTCTTGGAAAATAAAATTACGACTTGGGATAATTTTATTATAAGGGGAGGTGCATGACCAAACATATGTTATCTTTGCGAAAAAAATGCGGAAACTGTGGACCACTTGTTTGTTTCTTGTAGTCTTGCTCGGCAAGTTTGGAAGGAGGTAACACAATACCTTCATGTTCCTCATTGTTGGTCAAATTTTATTTTTGAGGACTATCTCTTGCGATGGATTGATTTTTCATTCTCTCATAACAAGCTCTCTCTCTCTCTCTCTCTTATATGGGAATTTGGAGACACAAGAACTAAATTATTTTTGAAGTTGCAAAAATAAATGTTACTTTGATGGTTTCTAATATTTTTGGGGTTTATAAAGAGTTTCATAAAGAGCCAATTGTTGGATCAATCAAACATTATTCAGATCCAAGTTTCAATGATGATAGCCCTATTGGATGATTTGATGTAGCCTCATAAAATGAAATTAGTGCAGTAGGAATAACTATCATAGTGAACAATGTTCGAAAATATCATCTATGGATGGGTTGTGGGGATGACACAAACACCAGGGCATAACTGATGGCTCTATGGGGATTATTATTTTTTGTTGCTAATCAAAATATACCATTAATGTAGGTGAAAGGATATTCCAAAGTAATTGTGGAGCTGGGTTGCTGGTAAGGCTAATCTACATGCCTATTTGTTGGATCAATGGAAACACATACTTATCTATTTAAAGGACCTCTTTCATTTTCTAAATTTCAAACATGTTTTCAAACAATTCAATACAGTTGTTGATAGTCTCTCTAAAAAGTCCATTGGACTTGAAGTTTATCTGAAGCAAAGTTTGATCATATTAGAGGAAATTTCAACTCAAAATGGGCCTCCTAAGGAAAATGATAAAAATAATAGTTAAAATAATAAAATAATATTTATTAATTTTGGAGGAAGAAAAGAAAAAACTACTTTTTTGTTCGTATTTTCGACATATCTCACTGTGTTTTTACTCAAATTTCAATCGGGAGAGCTCGTTGGATGCGGAATTAAATTCCACATCCAACGAGTACCCACTCGACATACTTTTGACGGGCCCCTCTACCCCAAAAACAAGAAATAACTGAAAAAATGTGATGATACTTTTTTTTCAGTTATTTCTTGTTTTTGGGGTAGTGGGGCCCGTCAAAAGTATGCCGAGTGGGTACTCGTTGGATGCGGAATTTAATTCCGCTTCCAGCAAGCTCTCCTGATCAAAATTTGAGTAAAACACAGTGAGATATGTCGAAAATACGAACAAAAAAAGTAGTTTTTTTTATGATACCTATCCCCAAATTTATATTAAAAAATTGTTTAAGAGGTGCTCCCTTTTTGAATTTTAAAGCATTTTGATTGGCTAATACATGATGACATGGAATTTGTATTATTTTTGGAAGGCCCATTTTAAATTGAAATTTCCTCTAATTTGAAAGAGGTGAATTATAGTTCTCCTAGATATCTTTTTGCAGCTAATATGTTATTGACTATTTTATGAGGCAATTTAGAAAAATATTTATAATATATGACTTTTAGAACTATGCCTATGAGGTGGAGTTTTATCTCCATATATCTAGTTTATTTTTGGGTTGTATACAACATGAAGTTTTGTGCTGTTATTTTGGGTTTTGAGGAAAGATGTGAAGCTTTAAGCTAGCTATCTTTTGTGTTGAGGTATCTAGTTGTGATAGTGATGAAATGGGTTATCTTGAACATTATATGTAACATTAATTCAATTTTGAATAACAAGTTATAGTCTTTTTCGCTGGTGAAAAAACAAGTTCTTATGAGCTTTATAGTGAACCAGGGTATTCGATCATTCATAAAACTTGGGCTGTGAAAATTTATATCATTTTACACTAAGAAAATTGAAATGAAAATCACTTTATCATAAAAATAGGATTAAAGTACAATTTCAAAATATTTGTCTTAACATTTGTTTTCCTAACCCTCAACTCACTAAAACTATGGTGATATACACATGTTTCTATTGAGCAAATAAACAATTTTTTTAAAATCAAACAATTCTTTATTTTTTATAAGGTGTATAAATGATTTTAATCATTACCATAAAAAACACAACAATTTTTTTTTTTTTGTAAGTTGAGATCTATTCTATTAAAAAAGAAGAAAATAGTAATACATGCATAGTTACAGACCGACCTGCTTAGGTGGAGCAGATATAGAGTATCAGAGTATAGCTGGGCCCTCCCTCCGGGAAGGAAAACAGGTCCAAAACAACCCTCCCTCTCGGAGGGAAAACATGCCTTCCAATTAAGCAAAGACAAAAAACCTCCATAGTTCTTGGAGGATAAGGCAAAAGCGATCCAGTTAACAGAGCATAAACAAAGAAAAACCTGACATTTTCAAAATGAGCGGCACGTGGCCAGGAAGGAACCTGAATGTAAACCATGCAAGCAGACAGATGGACACGTAGCCGTAACGACCACGGGTCGTGGTTTCTGCCCAGGCCATGGTTCCTCCTTGATTGGACAGGTGTAGCCTGGAGATGCTTGTTGTGCGGGCTCATCTGATGATGTCGCCGAACTGCCACTGGATGTCGCCATTTCTTCGTCGCTGGAGATGTTGTCTTCCTTCCCGGAACCTGCAGGTGGGTTTTGGATGGGAAACGGAGAGGTCTTCTTCGAGACGATTGGGTTGGACGTAAGCGTACATGCAGGGCTGGTGGAGGGGGGATGGAGCATGGTGGTGGAACAATGGAGGGGGCTGGGGCATCAGAGGGACAAGAAAGGGCTTGTGGCACTTCCGTGTGAGGACCAGGTGGTACAGCCTCTTGAGGAGCCGAAGGGGGTTGAACAGGAGGTGCTGGGGGAGGCAAAACTAGTGGGTTGAATCTGAGGACCAGGTGCGTGAGCAAGTTTTTGAAGGCCCAGTAGTTCTGTCTGCGTTCCACCGTTCTTCTAGCTGCACCAAGTGCCCCAGACAATTCATCCTCCCAATCCGAAACAATTCGTTGCACTTCCTTTGGAATTTCCAGGTCAAAGCCGTTGTTGCTGGCATGAGAAGAGAGAGGTATTTGGCCTTCTGCTCGAGCATGACGACCATGTCCTCTGCGGGAAGTGCCTCTCTGTCGTTTAGGCATGGCTGGGGGTGGCAATGAGCAGAGCAATGAGAAGACAGACCTGAGCTAGGCACTAGGCTGACGAACCCAGATAATGGAGAACTATATGTGGGCACAAAGTAGAGGGACAAATCAAGGGAGCATGGAGCAAGGGGGGTGACCTTGGTACCCAGAGCGACAATGGAGAGCATCAAGAACCTGGAGAGCGCGTAAAACCCGACAGAGCAGAGCGGCAATGGAGAGCAAGAAGACCCCAATAGTCGCCATCGTCCCTATTGAATGGCGCTTGTGCAGAGTGAGGCTGCCAGGAAGAGTAGTAATGATGCCCAAGCTGTGATGAGACATCATCATCCCGTTGTTTAACCGAGGAGCGGCCATGTCTCCCATGGCATTAAAGGCCAACACTAGCGGTGGGTTGAGCATTGGCGGTAGGTTGAGCTTGGGCTGGAGGGGCCACATCAGCCTCCCCCAAGTCCACATTGGCATGACTCACACCCGCATTCGAGGCACAACAAAACAATATTATTATTAAAGTTAAAAAAAATATATTTAAACATACCTTATTTGAAAAATACCAATTTTAATATTAAAATTCAAAAATATAAAAAACATAATTTATCATTATCTTTTAAATCTAATTTATTAAATCATATTATTATTACTTTTAAACCTAATCTAATCTATTAAATCACGCGAGGGATATAAAAAACTGGTAATAAGAAAAACACAATCTATACGCTTAATATAGGAGAGAACATAAGTCAAAAGAATTAGGAAAATTACAATCTACGAGGGGGAGTGGGCAGATAAGTCAAAAAGGGAAAAACACAATCTTTTAAATTATGATGGGGATATAAGTCAAGAAAGTGATCGAAATAAATAAAGAGATATAATATTCATTTTAATATTAATATAGGAGAAAAATAAAATATACGTACGTCAATATAAGGGACATAAAAATCTAAGCCATGCAATAAAAAAAACCATGTCATGACATAGAAAAAAACAAAAAACACTCACGGACATAAAAGAACAGGTGAATATAAAATATAAAAAACAAACCAAGTTTATTAAATTATGAACACAAATTTTAAAGAAAAAATCTTTATATATTTGAAACGTTTGAGTGAAATCACAATATATTAATATTAGACTTTTATTTTTCATGAGAACCCGGAAACCAAATTGATATTGCCTTAAACATCAAACATATATAGTTTGACGTGCTATAATATCTATACATAGACATAAGCATATAAGAAAAATGGAACATGAACAACTTTCTATACGCTTCAACAAATTGATAGCCTTCCTTCAATGTAAGAGTTTCCTTCGATAAGTAAGTGGTAACTTTATGATTGAATTCTATGTAAATGCGGGCAAAATAAACTTCAATGAAATGTGCCTTAAGCTCTAAGCTTCTTTCCCAGCCAAGTTTGTGATTTGGCTCTTTCCATTTACCTAATCTATCAAAAGTTAATCTATTAACCTATGTATCTTTAGCCACTTTTAACATGATCTAGAGGGTTGTTGGTACCATGCCTAATGCCATATTTTAATGTAAAATAATGATCATTCTCCAAAAAGAGGACAACGCTTGCAAAACTAGCGACATGATCCATTGAAGAAACCCCAAGGTGGTGTGAAGTCAATGCTAGGGTGTTATAAGTTTTTTTGGGACTTTTTGTTTGGCAAGCTTCTTGTCTTCTCCAAATGAAATCTTATTTGATGAGTTAACCTACCTAAATGACTCTCTTCCTTCAAATCTCAATTTGTTCCTAGTCAACCATATACCCCATAATACAAAACATAACAAAGTTTTGAGTAACGAGACATATCTATCAATCGTCCGTGACTTAAGATTATCTCATTGATTTTGTGACTTACAATTGTTTACCATGTCCATCCAAACAATGCTAGTCAAAGGGCTTAATACAAATAAGTTGTCCATTATCTCTTTTGAGATCTTACCCAAGTGGATCCACTTTTGCTTTTGACCATTATCTTGAGTTATTATTTTATTAGCCAAAGCAAGCCATATAAAAAAAAGATTTTAGGGGGCACTCTAGCTTCCACACCACTCTCCACCACCATAGGAACTCTTCTTGTTGTTCTTCATTGATTTTTACTTCATATCATAGTTTAGCTATAAGTACCCCAATGGATCTATTTCTTGACCATTTAAGTTCATCATCATGATCCTTTAAATACATCCATTATGTTTAAGAAAGTTTATATATCATGTCCATGATGCAACCATGTCATCTTGTAAACTCAAATCCTAAGCAAATTTCCTTCCTTGAATCCCAAATCCATGAACCACATTTCTCGAAGCATTCTCCAGGGTTGTTATGCCTTGTTGTGAAGAGATAACTAAAGAGGTTCAAAAAGTCCATAATTTCCACAACAACCAATCCAAGGATCCTCACCGATAACCACCTTATTGCCTCCCAATTTTCCATGTCGTCCAATTGCCTAGGATATCATAGGCTTTTATTAGTCCTTTTCAAGCATCTGTGGCCCCTTAAATAGACTCTCTCTTTCCTAATACAAACTTTTGGTTCTTTGTTCTCTAGGTATTTGGCTTTCATTATTTTACCCCACATCCCCTTATTGAACAAGAGCCTCCATAAACGTTTTGCAGCTAAAAGCTGGATGAACACAAATATTTTGGACCCCAACTTCCCAATTCCTTAGGTCTAGCAATCCTTGTCTATTTGACAAGTGGAATACCTTCAACTTCCCTTTTGCAAGTGCAAATAAAAGTGTAACACTTCTTTTGAATCTTATCTAAAATACACCTAGGTATGCAAGCTATAGATAGTTAATAGACTAGAATACTCTTTAACATATATTTGATGAATACCAACTTGCCTTCACGAGATAACCATCCGTGACACCAACAAGTAAACTTGTCTTCACTATTCTTTATCAATGAGAGACAATCAACATATTTATAGTCATTAAGTTTAAAATGGAAACATAGATACTTAACTCTTTTCTCCAAGGATTCAATCTTCACAGAAAATAATTGTTCCAATCTTCTTTGTTATGGTTCGCTCAGGTCATTTATTAAAATACAATATTTTCGCAAATTTGATATCCATTCTTGTTGCTTTAAAGAGTAAATCTAGAATGCATTTGAAATAATTTAGTTCTCACATATTACCTCTCCCAAAAAGAAGAATGCCACCAACAAACAATAGGTGTGTAACCATCATGGAATTTGCATTTTTTATACCTTTGATAAAGGCATCTCATCTTGCTTCTATTGTGAGTTTACTGAGCCCTTCTTCCATTCTTTAGGATTATTAATCCTCCCTTGACCTTACTGTCTATTAGATTATTTAGCCTAACTTAGGAACCTTAATTAATTAATTGGGTCCACTTGGCCTAATGGGGCCACATGTATCAGTCACTGGAGTGTGGGGAACACTACTAGAGGTTAACTCCCACTTACTGCATGCGCATGCATCAGTTTGGGTGCCTCCTAGACCAATACCTACATTTTAGGAGCCACTGGGAGTCCCGGCACCAACCTCCATTAGTTTGGTGGAGTTGGAACTAGTTAGTCTTAGTTAGCCTCTAGTTAGTTTCAGTTAGATATCAATCAATTAGCTAGCGCTAGTTATGCATGACTGCATGTGGAGTAGGAGCCTTTTCCCACCTACCACACTCAGTTTCACTGAGTTAACTAGCTATCACTGATTGATTGAGTTGTTGGACATCTGGGAGGTTATATGTTGGCTCCAATATTGATTGAGACACCATGAGTTAGATGGTTAGTTAGATACAGTCAGATCCAGTGGATAGATTCGAATTGCTACCTAATGCATTCAAATTCTTTTCCTATGTAAACTATTGTAACACTAGATTTTATTACTGTGAATGATACTGTAAATTCCTGAGCAATACTTGTCTGTTTCATGTGTGGTTTGTTTTGTTCAGTTTGTATCTTCATTCTCCATTTGCTGCAAACATTAATAGAACTATCTGCTTGAAGATCTAAATGGCATTCAAATTCTAATACCATTAAGAGGGATAAGAAGGGTGACAAGGGGTACCCCTGCCTAAGACCCTTGGAGGCCCTAAAAAAACTTGATGGTGAACCATTTATCAAGATTGCATAATTCGTTGATTCTAAGCATCCCATAATCCTGTTGATAGATTGAATATTTAAACCAGCTTGCTTCAGAAATAATCTTAGAAATAATTGATTTACTTTCTCATAAGCCTCAAAAAGATCAAATTTCAAAATTGTTGCAGATTGTTTCCCCACTTTTATCGAGTGAAAACCCCTAAACACAATCTCCACTATGTCGTGAATCTACCTATTGAATAAAAACTATTATTGTTCCTCTAAAATAAAATTGGACAAAGCATGGTCAATTTTGTTAGAAATTAGTCTTTGAAAATATATAATAAAACATATTGCAAAGGGGTATTGGCTTGAAGTCATTGACGGTAGCAAGATCATTCTTCATTGGTATTAATGATATGAATGTGGAATTCACTACACCTAAAATTATTCTAGATCTTCTATGTTCCTCAATCATACTTTAAAGATTTTCCTCCAAGAAATCTTAGAAAACAAGATAGAATTTAATAGTCCAACCATAAGGGACATGACTTTTGGCCTTCTTGAAAGGCCCTAGAACATATTTTAACTCATATTTAGATATGTTTGCTTCCATGATTACATTCATCTCATCATTAAAAAAACTTGGAAACAATCTCACAAACCTTCATTATCTACCCAATATTAGAGACTTAAGTTTCCTTGAACAATGATTGAAAATGAAGTTTACCTATAGAAGCTAGATTGTTGAAGGATGAAACCCTAATTCCATATAGTTCCAATAACGCCCAATTAGTATCGAAGTTATTTCCATGAGGCATAATTTTGAGATAAATTTGTATTATTATCTCCCTCTGCCAACTAAATATCTCGACTTTTGAGCCTCCACTTGACCTTCCAGAAGGTCTTTCTTTGATCGTTCTAGTGCTTTTAGACTCAAACTCTCTTCCTTTGAACCCCCCCTAGAATTTTTCTAAAAAATATCCCACAAAGCTATCTCTGCTTCCTTCAAGTCTTTTTGGTTTGCTTTTATTCTTTCTGTTTACCACTTAGTTTCCAATTTTTTCACATGTATCAAATTGTTAAATAACTGGAGTGTTGAAAATGTAATAATTGAGTCCTCATACCTTATCCAATTTCTTATGGCTATGATTCTAAATCGTTCCTAATTTATCTAGTTATGATTAAACTGAAAAGGGATTGTGGATTTATTATTCCTTACTTCTAACTGTAACATAATAGGGAGATGATCTGGGATCCCCCCAGTGCCTTCCCAAGACTTATATATGTTGGAATTCTCCAATATCTTTCTGTAACAAGAAATTGATCAAGTATTTTCGAGATTCCAACCCTACCACTTCTATAATTTCACTAGGTAGGGACAACCTTATGAGGCTCAACATCTACCAAATTTAGATATTCATAATATGAGAGAAGTACTCCACTAATGGGTCTGGCCTTGCAGCATCACCCCATGACGGTCTATAATCCATAGTCAAGTTCAAGTCACCACCCACTATCACTTTATCTCTTATCAGGACCCCTTGATATTTTAAAAAGCCTACAAAACTCTCATCTATCACAATTTGGAAGCTATTAATATTGTGTCTTGATAATATTAATAACTTCTAAAAACTATCTTTATTAAAATAGAAAGAGACACTGAAGAAATGCAACTCATAACCCATGAGATGAAAGAAACACTAATACCCAGTTGAATCAAAATAAGTCTCAACAAAACCAATTAACTTTGTCATAGGATTTTGAGAGGTATAATTTTAGAACTATTTCCTTGTGCTTCTTAAGCTTGATAGTATTTTGGTCTTTCTATGCCATACCAAAAACTTCATGTATTTGTCTCCCCTCAAGGAAACTAAATTTCTCTTTATCATTGAATAAGGCAATCTTTAAATGCCTAGCAATGTTTTTAGAGATGATTTTTAAATGAAATTGGATAGGGGGATAGGCCTAAACTTATCAAAAGGCACAATATTATTAATATTTAGAGCGAGAGTTAGAAATGTTGCATTCAAAACATGTAGGATCTTTCCTATAAATCTAGTTTCTTTATTCATTCCTCTTAAATGTTCCCTAATAAAATCAAAAGAACCCAAGAATAATTCCACTGGTAGGCCATCTAGCCCTAGAATATGAACTTTGTAAAACTGAAAGCAACTCTTCTTTACTAACTTCATTCATTAAGTCCTAGTTATCACAATTATTCACATAATAGTGTGAGTTATAAAACTTCCACTATTGTTTCTATTCTCTCTTCTTGGTAGATATTTTTAAAACATATACCTCCTTTTGTGTTATACCTTTAAAACTTATGACCATCTTTCCATTATTATTTACTATCATCCAAACCAAGTTGCCACTTTCTCTCAAAGTTTGAAAATATATGAAAGGATTTTGTGTTCTCATCCCCAGCATGAAGCCATAGAGCATGACTTTTCAACCTCAATCCTTTTTCATGCTCAAGGAGTAGTTATTTCTTCTTTCTTTCTAGCAAGTGTAACTCATTTTTAGAAATTTATGAGAGAAGGGAAAGATCCTCACCGTTGTACATAGGTTGTGGTTTTTCCTCCACTTCTTGTAAGGTTCTCTACACCCTCTGATTTTTCACCCTTGAATAAGTAATGGATACCTTATCATATTGTTTTAGATTAATATGATCTTATATAGATACATATTTCAATTATAAGTCTATTATAAGGTATCTAATTTTCCTTAACAACTTTAAGATAATGCTTCTCTTTCACCCATCCAAGGAATAATTTGAAAGGGATAGTAGGTTTTGGTTCTTTACAAGCAGTTTCCAAGAAAATTGGGGAGTAACTAGATTCTCCTCCTTGAGAAACCCAATATCTAAACTTGAAATTCTCTTCTTTGAATGTTTTTGAGACTAAAAATTTGTCAAGACGCTTGACAATCCTTACCTCTCCTACTTTGGATTGAGTTGCACTAGCACTATGTTTACCAATCCTACTTCATCTGGTTTCTTTGAAAGCTGGATCCCATAATTTAGAGGCTCCTATAGTCATACTCATATCACCCCATTTTATAAGTAAACCATTATATATCTAGTGGCTACTAAATACTTTATCCCAAAAGTCAATTCTTTCCACAGACGATTCGTGTATGTTGAAGAAGATTAAACCTTTTCCTGGATACAAGGAGAAGAGGATTACACCCAAACTTGAAAATACAAACCAAGAATTAGTGATATTGAAGGCTAGAGTCTTCCACCTAATAATTAGGCTACCGAATCTACCTCATGGATATACATAATATAATTCCTAATCCCAAAACAATTTCTCTAGTGCACCTAAAATTATAACCCCTTATGCCAATAATTATTGTAAAAATAAAGCACGTGGATTTTGAGCTTTCACCAATATTTTAGTGCGATTTTTTTTCATAATATTCCCTCAATTCCATTTGATCGATCATTTTTATCATTACCCCCCAAAAAAACCTAGACCCCCTTCTACTTGATTAATGGGCCCAAGTGGTCCTTTTTTTCTTGGTCGCTTTCCTTTACCACATATTTATTAAAGGTAAGTAACTTAGTATCAAGTTGAGCTCGAGCCTCCTCCTTAGTTTACTTGGATATATTCTTACTGAAATTTATCTCTTCACTCGTCTATTTCTCCTCAACATATGTTCCTTTTAACCCATTTTTGTCTCCAATGAGGTGCATAAATCATAGGCAAAATGTCCATAAGAATGACATTGAGAATAACAAGAAGGAACCCCTTCATAATTCAAGAGTTTCTAATTCTCCATTTGGCCACAATTCAACGTAACAGTCTTTTTCAAACCCTCTTTTAAGTCTACCCCAATGTCTATTCAAGATATTGAATATACACTAGACATTTTATAAGATAAATATGCTTGAAAGAAAGTACCAACGAGTTTTATGTATTCATAAAACTCTTTTGAAAAAACAAATAATGGAAGACTTGAAAATTGGAGCTAGACAAGAATTCAATCCAACCTTTTAGAGTTTGATTTGAACGAGGGCGAACATTTCCAAAATAGAAGTGGACTTGAACCAAATTTCCCACATTTTTTTATTACAATTTCTAAATCCTTCACTAAATTGAACACCATTTATACCCTTTCATGAGAGAAGACCATACAATGTAGAAGATAACCAAGGACATACAATAGGAAGTTTTGAGCCCAATCCTTTAAATTCTTAATTCCAACTATGTGTCCCCATATTCCTCCTACCATTTCCTTATCCGCCATTTCTATAAATTAATTAAGTTTAACTTCCTCTCCTAGAGTTAAATTCATGTAAGCTAATATCTTCTTAACAACCTTTTTTTTATTCCTTGAATTTCTTTTGAAACCCTAGATCATGTCAAAAAAGAGAAAAAAATCCCTTTTAATCCTTGTCATCTTGAACTAGGGTTTACAACTAAGGTTAACCCTGGCCCTATAACATCGGATGTTGAAAAGCTGTCAGAAGGCAATAGAAAATTAGACTTTTAGTATTGGTCAAGGTGACAAGTGTTTGGATCTCGATGCACAAGGAGTACAAGTTGCAGATGGAAAGGGATTTTTAGTTTCTGGATATGGGAAAGTCCCAGTACCTCATTCAAACCCTAATATACAAAATCCTATTCGTATTAATGGGGTTTCAACTAAGACGATAGAGAATGGAGTTTTAGTTATAGGGGAAGCGGTACCAGAGGTAATCAATGATCCATATTTGTTTATGCCACACAATCTTAACCCTAAACATCATCCTTTTCATGCAAATATTTCAAGGGACAAAGCGCATGTCTAAAGGAGACTTTAATATTTTAAGGTAAATAATGATGTTGAATATTTCACCGTGGGCCGTGATATCACCTTGAAAAAGGTTGAAGGTTTAGTGAAAAGGGATTTGGTGGTTAGGATGGAGT
The DNA here is from genome assembly GCA_001517045.1 of Pseudotsuga menziesii. Lineage (NCBI taxonomy): Eukaryota > Viridiplantae > Streptophyta > Pinopsida > Pinales > Pinaceae > Pseudotsuga > Pseudotsuga menziesii. The sequence goes on along the minus strand of LPNX010152318.1, from coordinate 279,536 downwards.
ATTTAAAAATGAATAGAGTGGAAATGATAAAAAGGGTAATGGATAACTAGAAACACTCGATGGATTACAAACTGCAAGTTATCTGACTTTCAAATGGCGAGTTCTGCTTCATTTTTTATGTTAGAAGAACATGCTCAAAGGATTCTAGATAGGTTTTATGTTATAAGGGATAGTTCACTTGTTTTATGGAAGTGGTCAATTGATTTTGATGCAGGAGCTAAAAGAATGGAGAAAGTATTGTTGGAGTTTGATACGACAGAGGAACTTCTAGAAAAAGTAAAATTGGGTGGGGAGACAAGTTGTTGGAATAAAGACTTGATTATAGGGGGATTCCATTTTGCTATTTAGTATGTAGAAGCACATGTCATCTAAAAAGGGATTGTTTGGAGTTGAAGAATTTTTGGTCAAGAGGTCATTTTGGAGAACCTTAGGAGTTTCTGGATAGTTTCCAAGTTCATCCATCCTCGCTGGTTTCTATTCAACCTTTGGATGTTGAAGATGATTCTTTAAAAGGTATGTCTCTAGTCAATTCTACTGTTCCTTATGAGGATCAGTATTCCAAATAACTTCAGTTTATAAAATATGTAAAAAGGGATTTTGAGCGTAGGTTAAGAAACAAATTGTTGGCTTATGGGAGGGAGATTATAACCCTATATGAAGATACTGGTGAAGAGGAGACTATCATTGATAGAGGTTTGGAGGGGGAATATATCTCACAAGAGGCCTCTGTAGATAAGCGTTTCGATTTAAGGGGAAATCCCTCTTTTATCGAAGCTTCTAGGTTTTTCCTTCATAAGGAGTTAGTTCAAAATGGAATGCCAAGCATTTTTTCTGAAGAAACTTTCTTAGATGTTGTTTCAGAGAAAAAGGACAACTCGGTTTTGATTAAGGGTTTGGGGTTCAATGGGATTTCTCCCAGTAAGGATCAGTTCTTTGCAACTGTAATTGTCAAAACCCCCATGCAAGTCTTTGTCAATAAACCTTTGGAAAACTAAAAAAAAATCTCTATTATCTCTATTCGTCACCAGAATGTGACAATTAGAAAGAAAAATAGCAAAAAATAAGTTGTGGGAAAGGGTTTGGGTGTGAAGGAAGCCGTGATTCCACAGGAAGGGGATTAGTTACCTTTATCTACTAGAATTCATGATGTAGAGAAGCATTTTCAGAACACTATTTCTACTGTTGGGGCACTTAGAGCATCTATGCCTTTACCGATTGTTCCTTAATGTATTTCATCTCCTTAAACATTAGAGGGTTTGGGGGGAGGCACTGAATTCAAATCCCTCAAATGCTTTATTGAGAGTAATAAAGCAAACATTTATTTGTTTCAGGAAATTATGACAAAGGGTGAGAAAGCATGTGAATACTTTCTTAATATTTTGAAGGATTGGGAAGTTTGTGCCAATGATGTTGATGGTTAGTCTAGAGGTATTTTATCCATTTGTATTTCATGGGTTTGTAATATGACACCTTACAAAACTTGTGCAGGTATTCTTCTAGAAGGTAAAATTTCAGGTTTTGAGCATGAGATAAAGTTGTTGAACATCTATGACCCCTACAAAGATAGAATGTCTTTCTGGGAAAATATTGAAAACATTGGAATCCTAAATCTAGAAAACTTGGTGATTGCCGGAGATATTAATTTTACTATATATGCTTATGAAAACTAGGGACGAATTCTTCTCCGGATTCAATGGATTTATTTTTCCAAGATCTTTTTAGAAGAAATAAATTGATTGATATAATTCCTAATAAGTTGTATCCGACTAGGAAAAATAAAATACTAGGAAATGATGGAGTGGGGAAGAGACTTGATCACTTTTTCATGTCTGATCCTTTACTAATTGTTTTGCTGGATACCCATCTTGGAATTTAGTGGCTAACATTTCACATCATACTCCCATTGCACTTCAATTTGATGAGGAGCCAGTTTTAGTAAAATTTCATTTTAGATTTAATCATCCTTGGTTAAAGGATGAGTCCTTTTGTAAAATGGTTAGCTCTTTATGGTTTTATTTATCATTTCCAAAGGGAATGAAAGGGATGGAAAGACCAGTATATAAGCTCAAGAAACTAAAAACGTTTGTGGTGGGATGGCTAAAGAAGAAGTAATTTTAGGAAATGAATAATCTTATTTTGATTGAAAATCAAATTGCTGAGATGTTTTTAGAAAATTTGCTTGCCATTTTTCTGTAGAAGAGAGGGTAAGAATAATGGAGTTGGAAAACAAAAAGGACGATATCTGAAAAAAGAAGAAGCTTGTTGTTTAAAGAGTAGAGTAATTTGGATTGGAGCCATAGATAATAGCACTAAGTTTTTTCATAGGTTTTCTTCATATAGGAGAAATCAAAATACTATCTGGGATATAAAGTCCAATTCTAGGATCAAAGTCTCTTCTCAAAGTGGTATTCAAAAGGATGATGTTGACTAATTTAAGTTCTCCGTTCAAAGATCATGGAAGGGTTGGCATTAGGAATCAATTGAAAGTTGTAGAACATTATCCTTCTTTTTTCATAAGAGAGAAAGGGCTTCAGATTGGCATCCCTATTACAATGGTTGAATTAAAAAATGTTTTATTCAAATTTGAAAGAGATAAAAGCCTAGGTCCATATGGATGGCATGCTAAGCTTTTTATCTCTTTTTTCGACATAATGGGAAAGGATTTATTGGAATTGGCTGAGTTGTCCAATAGGAAAATTTTGGATGCTATTGGTGTCTTTCAAGAGTGTATTCATTAGATAAAATTGAAAAATATAAGTTCAATAATTATGAAATTGGATCTTGCAAAATCCTATGATAAGGTTAACTGGGTTTTTCACAGACTTATTCTGCTATAGATTGGCTTGCTTATGGAGGTTACAAATTGGATACTTACTTGTGTTTCTTCAACAATATTTGTTGTGTTGGTTAATGGCTCCCACACAAAATTATTTAGAATTTCCATAGGACAAAGATATGGATGTCATTTACCCCCCCTTCTCTTTTTGTTGGTAATTGAAGGTTTAAGTAGGATGATTTCAAAAGCTTGTCAGGAAGGAAATTTTACAAGTATTAAAATTTCTTCTGCCCTAAAGATCACACATTTACTTTTTGTTGATGATGTGATTTTCTTTGGTCTTGATAAGATAAGTGAATGGAGGAATTTACATGATATCTTGTCTATTTTTTGCTTAGCCTCAGACATGGATATCAGTCTGGAAAAATCATGTATTTATCAACACAAAGTTTCTGAGGATGTTTTAACTGAGATTAATAATTTGCGTTAGTATAAAATTGCAAGTTTTGATGTTGGGTTCAGATATTTGGGTTATGTGCTGAAACCAAACAATTAAAGGGTGGTAGATTGGATGTGGTTGGTGAAAAAAAATGAAAGAAGAATAAACAATTGGGCTTATAGATTTCTATCTTTAAGAGGAAGGCTAACTTTAATCCGTGCTATTCTTATGAGTATTCCAGTGTATTGGTTTTATTTGATTATGGTTCCCAAAGAAATCATCAATATCATCATATAAAACAAAATTCATTTTCTATGGCTAGGTTCAGGTGTTGAAAAAAAATTCCATTTAATCTCTTTGGAACAAATAGCCTTGCCAAAATCTCTGGGAGGCTGGGGTATAAAAAATCTGATTGGTTTCTATACCGCTTTATGCATGAAGAGTATGTGGCACAATTTTTTTGACATAGGTTTTTGGAGCATGGTCATTAAGTAGAAATATCTAAAGGATGAATCTTTTATCATTTATTTTATATCTTTAGGGATAGAGTCTAAAGGTGCTTATATTATTTGGAACAACTTCATCAAAGTTTTCCATTGGATCAAGAAGTGGACTTCATGGGATATGGGGAATGGTAAAAATATTCGCATTGGAATTGATCCTTATATTGGCGACAGCGGGAGCTATGAGCTGCCGGTGGAAATTCTTGAATACTTGAAGGAAATTGGATTAAATACTCTCAATCAAATCCAATTTCTAGAGATATTGGACTATTTGGAAGGTGGGATTCTTTATGGGATAGCTATATAAAGTCTTTGAATAGTTCAGGTATTAGACTGGGAGATCCAAAGGATAGAATTTTTTGGGTTTGGAATAAAAAATAAGGAAATATCATGGCAAAGGACGCTTGTGATGCTATTATAAATACTCAATTTCATTCTAAGAGTAAATGGTGGTATTGTAAATTGTGGAGTTGGCATATTCCACAAAAGCTCAAATGTTTTTCTGGCTGTTTTAAAAGATAGACTTCCTACTTAGCAGAATCTGATGAAAAGGGTATAGACGGGTCCTGGTTGTTGTGCTCTATGTAGGAGAAATTCTGATACTATGGATCATATTTTGATTCATCGCTTGTTCTAGTAAAATCATGTGCAAGTTGGCTTGTGAATATTTAAAGGTATGTTAAATTTGGGGAGATTCCAATTTAGAGAAAAATTTCAGGATATGGTATTAGGAAGAAGGAATTTATAAATTGCTTCCGATCTTCATGAGTTGGTATGTATGGAATATGAGAAATAAATTTATATTTGAAGATTCTTTACCAATTTTTTTTTCAGTATGGTGTAAAAGGAATTAGACTTTTCAAAGAATATCGAGGTATGACCAAGAAAAATATTCCAAAGAATTTGTACTCTCCTTTTCAAAAATTCTCTTCGGTTGTTGGTTATTTTGATGGTGCATCTATAAATGGTGAATGTGGTTGCGGTATGATTCTTATGTTAAATATTGACCATTTATTCAGATTACGGATAGGAGGTGGAAAGGGGAACAACACAAGGTCTGAATTTCTTATTCTACGAGGAATTTTAAGGTTTGCTTCTCTTAATGGCATTGACTCTCTTATATTTATGGCGACTCCAAAGTCACAATTGAATGGGAAAAATTAAGTTTCAATTTACAGGTCCTTCATCTTAAACAAGGGTGTGTGGGAGTAAAATCTTTGATTAGTTCATTTAAGTAAATATCCTTATCTCATATTTCTAGAAGATTCAACATGGAAGTTGATCAATTTTCAAAAAAAGTTGTTCTATAAGAGGAAGGATATATGCATTATGAAGAAGTGCTGGAAGGATCAATAATCAACGAAGGGATGGAAATGAATTGATGTACAATGTATTCTTTAGTCTTTGTTTGGATAGTATCAATTTGGATGGCATAGCTTTTTGTCTCACATTCTCTTGTAGCTTGAGGGTTAGAGGATGTAGTTTTTAATTTATGAATGTTTTTCTTTTCTTTTATGATAGCAGGAATGTAGTAGAGTTTGTTTGAAGAGTATTTTCAGTAATGTGTTTCAGAACTTTATGAAATTTGATAGTTGAACTGTTTTTAGCTGGCCGATGTCGTGAAGAAAGATGTATTTGTTATCTTTTTCTTTGATTCTATATGAATAACAAGAAGGATGTTTTTTCTTTTGATTTTTTTTTCCTTACGAGTGATTTTACATCAAATATATTAAAAATTTATCACAAACACTAGAATATTTATGTCATATTAAACTTTTATACAAATCGTTACATATATATCAATTCATTTTTTTTTTAATTTTTGTTTTTTAAATTGTTTTTCCTAAATAAAAAATATATTAAAAATGATAAGCCATTCATCAATATAAATTAGAGTATGATCATAATCACAATGAGGTTATTACAATGTTAGATATACATTTTTTTATTAATAAGAATGAGTAAATATATTATTATTTAAAGTTGTAAAGGAAATCCTTAAGAATTAAAAATATACAATCAGAGTTCACATACAAAAAAATTACTATTTGAAAAGAAAATCCTTCACAAGCTCCATATATGTTCTAAGTTGAGTGCATTATATTCATTTTTTAATTGTATTGTCTAATAGAATTTTGTACAAAAATAATGCAAGTACGAACCATAACTTTGATCAAATCTAAGAGAAGATGGCTACCGTGGCCCTCATCGATCAACTACTCTTTTTAAGCATGTCCCTATTCACTTAATCCTTCAATTTTCCCAATGACAATCTATTGTACTTCCTCCTCTTTCATTTCCTTTGAACCCACACACTATTCGGTCTTGGATTGGGTTCCTTGAGTAAAACCTAAGATCATATTAAAGTGCATCTCATATCAACTTAGTAGTGGTTCCATTTTAACCCTCTGCCACCATGACCTCCATCTCATATTGTCTAATATCATGTTGCTCCATATGTGAGTTGATATTATTAATGGAATGCTTCATGCTTTCTATTTGAGAATTGCTCCTTTAGACAATTCTCTTAGTGTTCCTTATTTCACTAAGCCACCCCCCCAACTATGTCCATATTCAACATATTGGTCATATCTTCACCTATCCATGAAGAAGTGGGATATAATTTACTATGCCTAAGAACCATAGAACTACCCACAACATGAATACAAACAAAATAGGAAATAATTGACCATAGGCATAGAGCCTCTAGCTTATATAAAATCAAATTCCTAACACTGTTACCTCAAGTCTATAGAGAATACAAACATTGAGAGATGGGGATTATAATCTGACTTCTCTTTGGGACCAGAAGATTTTAGTGAAATGCTTCTAATTTGGATCAAGCACTAACAACTTCCCCTAGAGCATCGAAATTCCAAGTTAGACCATCCAAATAAATCCCAACAACATTATATGAGACTAGATTGAATGCCATATTACACAATGCTTGCATAGATAAAAGAAAAAGGGGTAGGAGATTCGAAGGCACATGGGGAAGGAAAGGATCCCTAGCTTGAGATAAATGTGACACGACCATTACACTATGGATAAATATCAGCTTTTAGTTGGAGTGCACTCCAAGCATCCCTTCAAACTTCCTTTATCTAGATTAATTTCTTCATTAGCAAGTTGGTCATAAACAAGAATGTCACAATCCCTAATATGAATAAAATTCTCATCCTTGAGCCCTTGAAGATTCTAGGAAATTCGATCATAGATCCTGCCTTGTATACTCCCTTAATTTAATGATCTTCTACTTTAATGCTTTATGAAAAAAAGTGAATCACCCAAAGGTATAACTTGTTATAAATGGAGGCCTTTCACAATTTATGTTCCTAGAAGTAAAGCATACATTTTGTCATGATTATTTTTCATAATGCCTAGACCTCAAGAAAAATTCATTTCTAATTTTCCATCGAGATAATAAGGAACCCCCACATTTATCACCCCATTATAACAACATAGAAAATTACAAAATAAAAAGAAACACTATTTAATGTGGAAAGTAAGCCCAAACTTAGATCAATTGTACTCACAAAAAAATGCTAGAAGACATGCAAAGATCCACTCAAAATTGGAGACCGACATTGGTGCATAACACTAACTTACATTACATAAGTGTACATCAGCCAAACTTATATAGAAATAGGATGTCCAAACATATCATTACATTATATATTCGAATGCCTAAGGAGGAAAGTTGAATCCTCACAATAACAGGCTTACTAAAAGTTAAAAACCCCCCTAGGTGCATAAAACACTTTCCAAATCAGTCAAGGAAGGTCATGAATTGGCTGAATGATATATGACATATAATAAGTGATTTAAATTCAATATTCTCATGCTTTCAAGAGATAAAAATAAGGAGGATGAGTTGTGCAAAAACATGGTAGTTTCTATGTGACTAGCTTTCACCTTTTTACCTTAAAGTTGTTGAAAAAACAATCTAAGCCTGGAGAAGGAAGGAAAGTGCACTTTCTAAATTGAGAAGTCTATGTAGTTATTAAATTATTATCCAGAATCTTTTAAATGCGCTATTGGAGGCAGTTTTGGCATGTTTTGACCAAGTGGTGCAAGTGGATGTCAACTAGCTAGTATAGAGCCTAGGCAATTAATCAAAATGATTAATTAATGTATCCTAAGTATGGGAATGGGTTTTTGATTATTCTAAAACCCCCCATTAATCCTGAATTATTTGAAATATCATAAATATATCAGATATATAGGGCCTAACAACAAGGATTAGTCACCCTTTACATACTGCTTGTTCATGAAAAATAAGGAAAGAGGTAAAATCACAAGGGGGAAATCCTCCCTCAAAACATGAACATGAAACAAAATTTGTGAAATATTATCTTCAATCAGTATTCACCATGTGATCAGCTATCCCAAGTAGTGATTTGATATTTCTAAATGTCTTCTTAGAGAATTCCTTGATGAATATGTTTGCAACTTGCTTAGATGATGCACAATAGTGCAGGGAAATGACCAAATCATGCACAAGTCCTCTGATGTAGTGCATGTGGATCTCTCTGTGTTTGGTTCTCTGCCTCTGTACATGGTCTATTGAGATTTTAATAGAAATTTGATTGTCACACAATATGACATTGGAAGTGTAAGATTTGATCCCAAACTCTCCAAGTATGCCTTGTAACCATACACATTGAGTAGTTACATTTACAGCTCCTTTGTATTATGCCTTTGTAGAAGAAAGTGCAATGGAAATTTTATTTTTACTTGACCAGCTGATTGGTCCATATACAAGCATAAACACATATCCATAAGTTTATTTTCTATCAGTGTCATCACTTTCCCAATCAGAGTCAGTACAACCAACTAACTCTAGGTCAGATTTTGCAACACAGTGAATCCCATGTGTCTTGGTTCCTTACACAAAGTGCAAGATTCTCTTTGCTTCCCTCCAATGGATATCATGTGGATTATCCATATGTCTATATGCTATACTTACTTCATAAGAAATATCATGTCTAGTATGAGTCAAATAGAGAAGACAACCAACTAATTGTCTGTACATAATATTGTTTTCCAAGGGAGTTTATTTTGCTTCTTCAAGCCTAACTCCTAAGAGGAAGGGAGTCTTGATTGGATTACATTATTGTATTTTATTTATTTTAGAAAGTATGAAGCATATTTGGACTGATGTAATTTGATTCCAAGATCTGATTGAGAAATCTCAAGCCCAAAAAATTGTCTCAATAGTCCCAAATCGATCATGGATAAAGCATGGTTCATATCATCCTTTAAGGAAGCAATTTCTTTCATGGAACTTTCTGTCATCAAGAGGTCATCCACATACAAGAAAATAATAATAATTGAACCATGAATCAGCTTAAAATAGACATTTGGATAAGACTTGCATCTACAAAAGTTCTGTGAAAGCAGAAAGCCATCAATTTGGCATACCAAGCTCTGGGAGCTTGTTTTAGACCATATAGTGATTTCTTCAACCTGCACACAAGAGATGGATTAGTAACAAAACCTTATAGATTATGCACACACACACACACACACAGAGATATATATCTTCTTTGATATATCCATGTAGAAATGCAGTCTTCACATCCATGCGATGTACTTCCCATTGCTTGGAAGTTGTAAAGGCTAAAACTAGTCTTGTAGAATCCATCTTTGCCACTGGTGCAAAGGTCTCGTTGTAGTCAATTCCTTACACTTGAGAGAAATATAGTGAAGTGAAAATGGGTATTCAAGACAATTTTTTGTTGATGGATCTCCTATGAAGTATAAGGAAAGGTTAGTGGAATGATTGACTAGTTCCCATGTTTCATTCTTTTGGAGTGAATGGAATTCTTCTTTCATGGATGTTTTACGTGTCGTATCTTCTGAAGATTCTTCATATGTTTGTGGATCATATTCAATCATCAGATACCACTTCTTATCAAAGCACGGGTCCTTGAGAGAAAGGGCACTCTCGAATTGATATCTAGTTCTTCTAGGATCACTAGGATTCCCAATTAGTTCCCCATCTGCTTGAATGGTATTTGCTGCCCATTTTGGTCTTGTGGGAGTGTTAGGATATGCAATTAAATATTCATTATCAGACATATCGGAATCACAAAACTTATTAGAGTCTTCACTTACAATCAGAGGTAGTAGATCAAGGTGAAGAGGATTCTCCAATTTATGTTGCTGGCATAGGCTCTTCTTCAAACTGAACACTCCTTTCAATGAAGGATTTTTGAGTGCTCATGTTGATCAATGTGTACTCTTTGGAATATTTTGAATACCCATCAAATAAGCATTCTTTAATTTTTGGTTCCAAATCCTTTCTCTTTCAGGCGAAATTCTAGCCTAAGGTTTAGAGCCAAAAATCCTAAAGTGTGACACATTAGGCTTCTGTCCACTCCAAGCTTCGAAAGGAGTGATTCCATCCAAGGATTTGTGAGGCACCCTATTTTGGATATAGGCTGAAAACTTGATTGCTTCACCCCAAAAATTTGGTAGCAAAGTTTTAGACTCCATCATGCAAATGACCATCTCTTTGAGATTTATATTCTTCCTTTCAGCAACCGTACCATTCCATTGAGGTGTGTAAGGAATAGAGTGCTGCATGTAGATACCTACATCTTTACAAAATGGTATGAATTCATATTTTACATATTCACCACCATTATCAGATCTAAGGAATTTGAGATTTCTTCCAGTATGGTTCTATACTAGAGTTATAAAACTCGTGAAGAGGTCAAAACCTTCTGACTTGTGCTTGAGGAAGAAGACCCAACAATATCTGGAAAAGTCATCAATAAAGGTTAGGATATATTTGTCTTGAATCATTGACATATGAGGAAAATGACTATCTAGATCACTGCGAATAAGCTCAAGAGGTGTAGAGGTTCTCTCATGACAAACTCTTTCATACTTTTGCTTTGGGTGTTTTCCTAGAATACATCCTTGACAGACTCCTTTAGAAAACTTGATTTTGGGTAACCCTATGACCATATATTTATCACATAAATAAGATAAATATTTGTAGTTAAGATGGCCAAACCTTTCATGCCATAGCTTGCTAGCTTCATTAGAATGAGTAAGGAGAGAAGATTGGTTAGAGTAGGGCATGAAGTGTGAGAACTTGTATACTTTAGAGCTATGATAAACATAACCTTGTGCTATGGCTCTAGCATTCGACATATCAATGATATCAACATTATTGGGAGTGAAGACAACCTTCTTATGTGACCCAGTGTGAGTCATCTGATTGACTGACAAGAGGCTGGTAGTAAGACCCAGGACAGACAAAACATTATTGAAAGACCCATGGTCAATATCTATTATACCCTTCCCTTTACATTTAGTTTCAGAATTATTCCCCAATACAATCTTAAAACCATTCGAAGCATCAAGAGAGGAGAAGTCCTCCCTTATCGAAGGAATGTGTCTTGAAGCTCCATAATCAATGATAAAGGAAGAGGATATTATAGTGCTTGCAACCAGTGCATGAAATCTCTCCTTGTCTTCAAAATTTGATGCACCTTCCTTCTTCTTTGCACCTTCAGGAAGAGAAATGTTGTGCTTTTAAAGGAGTTGAGTCAACGCATCAATTTGTTTCTTCATACAAGATATCTTTGGATGGTAGCCCTTACCACAATATGCACACTTGCTCATTTCGCCTTTACCTTTATTCTTATGGGAATTCTTCTTGGAGCTTGAAGACTCCTCATGAGACTTGGAAATGCCTTTCTTTTGATCAGGAGGCTTCTTTGGATTAGAATTCTTCTTGCCTTTGGAATCCATACTTGAATCTCCAAAAACCAAAGCTTGATCTTTAGAAGGTTTGATGGTGCCCATCATGACCAACTTATCTTGATTCTGGGTCAAGGATTCCATGAACTCTGCAAGTGAAGGCATCTGCCAGTTTCAAAATGTCAACTTGTTGGCATGGAAGGTTGGTACAAACATAGAATAGGCAGGACCAAGCTTCGAAAGTATGGCCAAGACTAGTTGTTCATCTTTGTTTTCAATACCACATTGCTTTAACTGAAGAACAAGAGCTTTGAAATTGGAGAAGTAGACTTGTAAGGACTCGAAATTGCTTGGATTCAGTGAGACAAGCTCATTCTCCAGTGAATGCCCCCTCATTTTATTTGTCTTTCCAAATAAGGTTTGGAGTTTCTCCCATACTTTATTTGGTGATGTCAATCCATCTAGATGGAAAAGAAGGTCTCTGGAAATGCTGAGACACAAGAGACCATAAGCCTCATCCCTCCTGTTGTGCCACTTGATCTTCTCTGCAGTAGCATTAGGCTCAGTCTCAGTGTCCATGGTCACTCTAAAGAGGCCTTTGCTCCTCATCATAATATCCACGTGTGCCTTCCATTGAAGTAGTTGAATGGAGTCAAGATGATATGGTGAGATTGATCCATTTCTTTAGCAACTACACCCTAAGGAAGACTGAATGTGTTCCTTGAGAGAGTGATGATCAATCCTGCAAAAGTAATAAGAGAGGAGAACAATCGAGCTTAAGGAGCTCTGATACCATGTGGAAATTAAATCCAGACATGGATCAATTGAACTCACAAAAAATTGTTAGAAGACATGCAAAGATCCACTCAAAATTGAAGACTGAAATTGGTGCATAACACTAACATGGATTGCATAAGTGTACATCAACCAACCTTATATAGAAATAGGCTATCCAAACATATCGTTACATTAGATATTTGAATGCCTAAGGAGGCAAGTTGAATCCTCACAATGGCAGGCTTACTAAAAGTAAAAAATCCCCCTAGGCGCATAAAATACTTTCTAAATCAGTCCAGGAAGGCCACGAATTGGATAAATATGTATGACAACTAATAAGTGATGGAAAGTCAATATACTCATGCTTTCAAGAGAGAAAAAGAAGGAGAATGAGTTGTGCAAAAACATGGCAATTTCTATGTGACTAGCTTTCACCTTTTTAACTTAAAGCTGCTGAAAAATAGTATAAGTCCAGATGAGGTAGGAAAGCACACTTGCTAAACTGGGCAATCTGTGTAGTTGTCAGAATATTTTAAAGGTGCTCCTGGAGGCAGTTTTGACAAGTTTTTACCAAGTGGTGCAAGTGGATGGCAACTAGCTAGTATGGAACCTAGGAAATTAATCAAAATGGTTAATTAATGTTTCCTAAGTATGGGAATGGGTTTTTGATTATTCTAACATTTGAAAATATATAAATTCACATAAAAAATGATAAGGAGTAGTGAGGACAAATCTTTGCCCCTCTCGACTCTAATACACACCAAGGACATAAAAAGGAAATGCTACAATAACGAGGGACATGCCACATAGTGGCTAGTCCCTACTTTTTTTAATGTGGTTCACTGTCCTGAAAGTGGTCGAAAGCACACTACGCCCACGTGTATAATTCAAGGTGCCCACTCAAAGGGGCCTCACTTTGTCAGCACCAATCTAATTGGGATCCCTACCCCGTAGGACCCAGATAATTGAACCCTCGACCTTGACCTAGTGATGGCTTGGCCACAAAAGCTCCAACCACCTGAGCTACCCCACAAGGCTAGTGGCTAGTCCCTCCTTAATATTTAATTTAATATTTAATATGTAATTTAAATATCTAGTGTGTATTAATATTTTGAGAACTTGCTTACTTGGCATATGCGAGTTTTCACACATCTAAAGTTTTATTAGTTCAAATATTTTGTAAAGTTATATTGACATGATATTTTTCTTTAGAGTTTTCAAGACTAGTACAATTCCAGTTAAGGACATATGCTAGAGTTTAATCTACATAAAAATACAAAGGTGTTTTTTCACTACTTTTCATTTAGTGAAATGTATCAAGATTTAGATGGTTTTTAAGGTCTTGGGCAAAAGTAGTACACAGTCCAATGTACTTGCTTAATACAGATGTCCTACTAAAGTAGTGGGATAGATAACGATTGACAATATTTAACATGTTATAGGTTATTTAATGCTGCAACGGCAACACTGTGGGCCATTGGATCTCAAACAGGTTGAGATCCAATGACCCACAGTGTTGCTGCCACAACATTAAATAACCTATAGCATGCTCAATATTGTTCGCCATAGATAACTCCATAAGAGGCTTAGTAAGACATAACCTAAAGCATCCAATCTTTTTTTAGCTTATCTACCACAACCAACACTAGACGCAAACGCTACAACGTATCTAGGAGAGTCACCATATCCAATACTAGATCCATAACCTATAGATGAGCTAGCAACGTATCAACCAAAGAAAAGATAAATTGAAAAGCAAAGATATATATATCGACACTTATATATTTATTAAGATAAACCATAAAACCCAATAGCAAACCATAAAACGATTTGATTGAAAATTATGTAAAGTTATTCATTATAAAATTTATGATCAATATTGTCAATTAAATAAAGGTATTTTAACAACTATATATGAGAAGGTTTCGCGTATATATACACACAAAGATTTATATTTGATTTATTCTTTATGATGTAATTGATTTTACCTCTTCCACCCTTTATTAGCATAATCGTATACCTCCTAGGACAGTCCTAGACCTATTGTGCAACTATCTATTTGTTCAATCCAATCAACGATGGAAGGCGTCCATGTAGTTTAGTGGGCACATAGAATTATTATACAATCTCCTACATATTTGTGGTGACAAGCATAAAATATAGAAATGTATTTAACCAATGTTTGATCGAATACGTTTAGGCTTCAACAATATTTATTAAATTATTTTGTGGTTTGAGGAGTAACGCACTAATGGCCATTATTGAGGCCACACCCAATGCAATTATAGCTACAATGCTCACACTTGTCATTCCGTCCAAGTGTTTGTTATTACATGGGACAATCTAGAAGGCAATTGAGCTTCAGACGTAGGTGTGGGGACTACATCGTAGTCACTTCATCTTATACAATACATTTTCAGAGAAAATTGATAAAGATACCATTTCCTCATTGTTTCATTCATTTTTTTTCAGATTTCTCACATATCCAAATTACCTCAATCAAACAAGCCCAAATTTCTTCCTTCATCGACTGAATTATGATTTCGCTGAATATTTACATTGCCCTCATCAACTTTTATCTATTTGTTAATTTCTTCCATGGTTAGGTTGAACCTAACAAACATATTACAAATTCTCCAAGATCTTATAGCAAAACAATACACCTAAATGCTTTAAAGTTGGCCAATAATATGTTAAAACACAAATTTCAAATTTTTGAATAAAAACACCTTACACAAATTTCAAATTTTTGAATAGAAACACCTTCCTTGTGTTTGATAAAGTGAACATCACGACTCTTAGCATTGTTGTTCAATAACAATTTCATCTGGATAGTTTGCTATGAAATCTAGTGTAATGATGGCACTCAATGGTGCCTTCCTAGCTCTATTGTTGTCAGTGCTACCGATTTTCGCTCGCCCAACAATCCGCTTCCTAATGATAACTGTGGATGGTGCAATCCTCCTCGAGAACACTTCGATCTCTCGGAGCCTATTTTCCAACCCATTGCCAAGTTCAGGGCCGACATTGTCACTATTCAATAAAAAATGTAAGTCATTTTAGCTAGCTCTGCTAAATTTAGCATTGTTTTGAGTTTCCTGATACGGGTTTTGGATTATAGTAAGTTTCTTGATATGGGTTTTGGATTATAGTCAGTTTCTTGAATTTGGTTCACCTTTAATGGTCACTCGTACTTTAATATGGTTCTCATCACTAATTTTGGCAGAGTAGGGGACATCAAGGCAGTTTCTATTAAGGGCTCCAGGACCAACTAATAACCAATGTCCCATAATTGGGGATAGAAGTACCAAAGCATTTGGTGGAGCAACAATGATATCAATGGGAAAAGTCTTTCATTCAAGGTCACCACCAACGATGGGAAAACCATTAATTCCTACAAATTGCTCCCAATAGCGGATAATTTGGCTAGACTGTTGCTGGGATAATCATTGCATCATGAATGGAATAGTTATTAAACTATTTCAAGAAGGTTCTATTTGTCTGTTAATTTAAATTGAAATAAACAACAAATTTGACTCAGTAAACTTAGGACACTAGTACAAAGGGGAAAAATTTGCGACATTCTATCAACAACTTTTTTGACCTGCAAACATCAAAACACACTTACCTTGGAATGTCACAAATATTGTATTAGAATTCCAACGTAATATAAACTTGTCATTCCATTCTTAGACTTGCAACGTCCTCCACCATCTATGTGGTAGGTTTGTGAGAGAAGATGTTTCGAGTACTTGCTAATCATTCGATATACATTTTGGTAGAATTATGATGTATTTCCGAAATCCCTATTTCATTATACAAATTTCAATCTCATCAAATTGATGTCAAAATTCTTACGTAGTCTCCACATTACTGCATCGTTGGAATGATTGCAGTATTGTCGAAAATATGTCACACTTAGGACATAAACCCATTGTGACCCATTTCTAGAGTTATTGCAAGTTTGTCTAAAATGTGTCAGAATTCCAATGTCATTCCAACATAACCTTTTAATAAAAACTATTGCAAGCTTGCCATTCAGTCGAGTCGGTCAAGAGCAGATGACGTGTTGATGTTTAGAGTAGCTTCAAAAGATATTCCACAATAAATAATAATAGCAAACCCATAACAAGTCATCCCAGTAAGAAAAGTAAAAATTTCTAGTATAAATATAAGTGAAGTTGGCTCATTTGCAACACACAATTTCGCTCAAGCAAGAGCAAAGTGCACATATCCAAGGGAGACTACCTAAGGGTTCAAGAAAACATTCTGAAGACATTTTTTTGGGGTTTTCTCTCTCCTCTCTCTCTCTCTCTCTCTCTCTCTCTCTCTCTCTCTTCTTTGACCTCAGAAGTTATTATGTATCTTTCTTGTATTATTCTGTAACTAGTGTAAGGCATTATTCTTGTTGAAGAATCTTATCTAGAGAAGTTTGTTAGGTTTTTTTCGGTGAGAGGGTTTTCCCAAGGTAAATTTGTGTCTAATGTGAATGTGTTTCTTTCAAAGATCCTTTATATGCATGCATATTATGTTTATGCAATAATTAAGTTAGTAACATCTAACTGCTAAGAAAAATCAACATGGTATAATAGCTGGACCAAATAGAAGCCATTACCAATGAACTGCCGAAACATAAGGTTTTCAAGTCTGGACATAGTTATCCATAGTTTAGACTTCAAAATAGTATCTTGCAACTTGCTGTATCTAGGCGCATATTTTATGAAACCGATTTTTAGTTTGATGAAATTTTCAATTTTGACCTAATTTCAACTGGGGGTCAATAACTAGGGCTTCCAGTTTTAAGCCCTTCCCCTTCCTTCCATAGATTAGGATTGATCTTAGCATTCTTGAAATTTCCCCTATAGTGCACATCTATTTGTGAAGTCACTCAGATTTCACTTTTGGAAAACTTCAATTTTGACCCACCCTTTGCTAGGGTTTCTTGGTCAAATCAGAATGACAACCAATCTAAGGGTTGAGGATAGACTGGATGGAGCAAAAAAAATTAAATCTTGGAATCATAGGATACTTCTCATCCTAGAGGAGAATGATCTCTTAAATTATGTTAAATAGGTTATCCTAGAACTAGACGAAGAGGAGCCAAAAGAAAGTACAAGAAGAATGTGGTCAAAGCAAAAATGATTTTATTTGATTCAATCAAGGAACATTTGATCCCTCATGCGTTAGAATTGAATACTCCTAAGGAAATGTTTGAAGCCTTCACAAGAATATACGAAAGCAAGACTGCTAGTAGAAATTTATTAATGAGACATCGGTTAAGGATTGCAATGATGGACAACTTAGAATCTATGTCCTCGCACTTTACAAGGGTTTCTCAGATCAAGGATCAACTAGCAGCTATTGGAGATCATGTAGAAGAGAAAGAGCTTGTGTTGACAACATTAAATGACTTCTCATCTTCTTGGGATGTGTTTGTTCAAATTTTTGTGCAAGGAAGAAGCTATCGAAGTTTGATAAGCTATGGATAGATTGTACTCAAGAAGAAGCAAGGTTAATCTCCAAAACATAGAATACAAATGATGAAGAAAATAAAGCATTTGCAGCTCATGCAAGGAAAGAAAAGGTAGAAAGTTTACTAAGAATATTGATAGAATATTAGTATAAAAAAACAAGAAGGATATGTCCAAGATCAGATCTTACAACTGTAACCAGTTGGGACACTAAGCAAGAAATTGCGCTCAAGATAACAAAAAGAGAAAACATCATACAAATATAATAGACATGCATGCGTCTCCATTACATAAGAAGACCAAGGAGGCATCAGATGAAGAATTCACCCTTTAAAGGGAGTAGTGTTTAGTTAGTATATAGTTGTGCTTCTAAGCACTTGACATGTTATATAATTTCTTCAGAAAGAAATTGGAAACACTTCTAAGCATAAAGCTAAAGAATAGGAGAATCCTCCTACTAGATAGATTAAGTTGAAGCAAATAATATATTCTTGGCTAAAATACCAAGGGATCTTTCCAAATATGAAATTAGATCCAAGACGATTGTGTATCCAGTGCTTCCAAAAGACATGAGGACCAAGGATGAAGACTACAGCAAGTCCCAGACTTGACGAAGAAGAAGATCAATGTATTCATAATCAAATGATGGCGTAAAATACGCTTCCAAAAATCTAGTGATCTCCGCAAGGAGGCAAGGAGCCTACAAAACACATGAAAGATAAGTATTTGTACTTTCATTAAATTCTTGAATATTTTTGAAGGATATTGTTTATAACATTTATATGTAGATCCACAATACAATTTTATTTTATGCATTTATATATCACTAGATTGATGAGCAGGAGGCTCATGTAGTGCATATTATGTATATGTTGAGTGAGTAGCCTATAATGCTACACAACATTCCATGAGCCCTTGATGGAGCTAGTCTAGGATGAAACATTTTCGCTAACATACTGAGAGAAGTGCACGCTCTTGATAGTGTGTTCTGGTGAAGATGGAAGGAACCCATATAGTTATCCTATGTGTTTGGGATATGGATTGGTGTTGTGCTGAAGCATTGATTAAGATGATTAATTCCCTTGATTGGTTACATAAAGATGTCCACTATCCATAAGAAATTGTCATTGCATTTGATTAATTAGTATGCAATGTTACTGACTATCTGACTAAATTTGACTTGTAGGAAAGATCATATGATATGTCCTACAAGAGAAGGATGACGAGACTTGTTCCGAAGAACAAGTGATGGATGTGAAGTCAACTAGGATACAGATCCCATTGATATTTAGTGTTCAAGAAGGTGCAAGATGATCAGATAACGGGATGGATTCCATGATAAAGGGAGAAAATACAATGGACATGATTACTAGTGAGTAGTGACAACAATCATATGTGGAATCATGAACCACAGGTCCAGAATATCTCATATGGAGATTGATGGTTGGGAGTAGGAGGGTCCAACAGGAATTGGTCTCTATACTATAGATATTCATCTTTTGATGATCACAAGGAGTTTGCTGCACAGTCCCAGACGAAGTATAGAGTGGTATGCAATTACCTTGAGAGTAAGAGGCTCATATTAGTGGAGCCATATCATGGGAGATGACATAGTCAAATACAAAGAAGATCAACAATAAATAAGGCAGCAAGTCACCCAAGCGCAAGACATCTAGATGCAGACCATGCAAGATTTCTAAATGCAAAGGGAGCATGGTGCTCAGATACATAGGGAGAAGATCACAATATTCAATAATCCTGGCATGATTCTTGGGATTAGAGGTGTGATAGAAATTGTATGAGATTCTTCCCAGTGAAGGGAAATACATAGTAGAGATCTTGAGGAAATTCAAGATGATGAGTTGCAAGTCCATAGCCACAAATATGATGATGAATATGAACCTGTTATTATTTAGATTAGAAGGATCTAATAAACAATTGAGTAGATGCTATATGTACATGTATAGCAATAGGTTAGATATATGCTTTGCAGTCAGTGCATGGTAGAGTTTATACATGTACAACAAAGCATGTGTTGAGGTACCTACACGACATGATTGGATATGGACTCAGATATGTCTCGGACAGAGAAATAAAGTTGAAAGGATATATGGGCTCTAGCTAATGTAGTGTACAAGCAATAGCACATCAGGGATGTTTCTCCAGGAAGAACACATAGTAGCCAATATTACAATATGAAAAGTAGTAAGGATTTAGAATTTTCCTAATCACTTATATTTGAGACATGGTGCATAAATGAGTAGTGAAACATCAGTACATGTCCACAGATGAGAAAATTGCTGTAGTACAGGATGAATCCTCTTGTTGAGAGGGAGTATTGATGTTTCTCCATGGGAAGTAACAAATATATAAATACAACACTAGTTAGTCATTTTGACTCAGGAGCTCTCTCCACCGGTAATTCATGCACTGGTACACTATTCAGACACCAATTAGCCATACAACAATATATGGATTAGGTTATCCATACAATGTTATATGGCTCAAATAAGCTATGAAGTATTACATGACCCAGATACACCATGTAGAAGATAAGCCACTCATTAGTACATAACTCATATTGGTCATGCATGAATACTTGACTCATATGCCGGTTAGTCAAGGTACATGACTCAGACAACCAGGGGCTGCTATAGCTCATGCATAGTTCACACATACATGAGAAACATTATAGTCAATATTGTTGGAGAGTAGTCAAAGACTATCAGTAGACCTCAGATACTAGTTAAAGGTATCCAAGTGTATTATATACTCTAGTGAATTATAGTTAGGATTGCCGGGGAATAGTCAACCTCTTGGAGAGTTCAGATAGCCATATAGTTGGCTAGTGGGGTATAGTGGGACATAAAAGAAGAATGAAACCACTTTGAAAGTGGTCAGGCCTTGGATAACATAAAAAAGGATGGCAATCTCATAGCGAACTTATCTAGACCGTAGAAGATTCTAGAAGTCAACAAGCATAAATAAAGTATTGAATATTGTGACTAGAAGTATACCTTCCTCGCTAAGAGGGAGTGCTGATGTTTTGAGTACATTCGGAATATATTACACAAGAATGAATAATAAAAAACCCAAAACAAGTCATGCTAGCTAAATTACCCTAGTCAAATGCTTAAGTCAACCTAGTTAAAGGGGAAAATGACCTAGTCAAGAAGACAAGTCGGTCCAGTAAAAAAAGTAACATTTTCTAGTATAAATATAATTGAAGTTGGCTCATTTGTAACACACAATTTTGCTTAATCAAGAGGAAAGTGGTTGGATCCAAGGGAGACTAGAAAAGGGTTCAAGAAAGAAACATGAAGACAAATTTTTGGGGTTTTTCTTTCTCTCTATCTTCTTCGGGCTTAAAATTTATTCTATGGCTTTCTTGCATTATTCCGTAATTAGTGCGGGGCACTATTCTTGTTGAAGAATCCTATCTAGAGGAGTTTGTTGGGTTTTTCCCATGATAGGGTTTTCCCAAGGTAAATTTGCGTCTACTGTGAATGTGTTTCTTACAGTGATCCTTTATATGTCCGCAGTTTATGTTTATGTAATAATTAAGTTAATAACATCTAACTACTAAGAAAAATCAACATGATGTTTGTGTTCCGACGTAAATCCTATGATCAAACAATGATTTACCTTCATAAAACCCATGATTAGGTTTATTGCTAAGAGGTTTGTGATGCCAAATCTGATCCACATCCTTCGAAAGCCTAGTGTTTAACATGATCCACATTTTGCACAAAGGTACTGATTGTTTTCTTTGTACCTTTGTGCAAAATCTTGATAATGTTAGACATTAGGATTCCAAAGGATGGGTGTAGAAACCACAATAACAATTATTATATTTGAGAGGTTGTTCAGGGACTCCCTAGAGATGCAATATATAGTTTGTATATGGCTTGAGTATTGAGCAAAGTGGAGAGAATGACAACCCAATTTAAAACTGTACTAGTCCATCAGATAACTTAGACCAATACGATATTAAATTGGGCTACCATTTACTTTGCTTGATTCAGTATTCAAGGCATATCCAAACTAAATCATATAGCTCTAGGGATTCCCACAACAACCTCTCAAATCTCATAATTCTTATTATCGATTTTGCACCCCTCAAGTTGGAATCCTAGTGTCTAGCTATCATGATCTAGGTTTTGTAGAAAGATAACGACTAAACAAGCAAGCACATAAGAAGAATCAAGCGATGAGTGATGTGAGAGAATCTTGATTATTCACTTCCTATTATTTTATGAAATATTTTCGATCCCCTTTTATATTGATTATTCCTTTTTTGTTCTTTTAGTTTTCTAATAAGTGGATATGCATAGCAAAGAAATGAACATGAACAACTTCTTGATAATAAAATTCACACAATCCATAGTATGAAACTTGAATACATTTATTCTCTACTTACACTCCATTAACTAGACTTGCATTGGAGTATACTTTTACATAATTGAGATGCTACTTTGTTGTCTATTCAAGTATACTCATCTTTGAGGTGGATTAAAATTTGGTTTATTGGTCTAGATATGAATAATTATAATTGTTGCCATCTCACCAATTAAATATATGTATCTAGGTATATACTACTATATTCTTATAGGATAATATTTTTACTTCCCCTCTATTGATATTAATCACACAACCATTAACTTGCAAAGGAGAGGTAAAACCTTAAAACCCAACAAATGGCTAATTGAACTTAAACAAAACTAACTAAGAAATGGGAATACTTTCAATAAATTGAAGAGTTATGAAAGATTATAGTATAGTTAGTATTAATCTCGTTCTTTAACTGCTCTTTATCATATCCATTACATGAACTCATGTGAGAAATTATATTATGTTAAAAATAAAGTAAGACATAACTAAAAATATGTCACATATAGAGAGAGTTTCAATACCTGAATCATCCAAACATTCATAGAGTTGGTGACTGCAGTACATAAAACAACAATGTTGGAACATCAATTTGTATAATTTTCACAAGGGCACATAATATGTATGATCACCTAACCAATTCTCTATTTATTTAACCATTTTAATATATTATTAATAAAATAAAAAAAGGAAAGATTCCAAAGTACATACTTTCTTGAGCTTCACTTAGTTTCGAGAATAATTTATTCTCTATTGAAAAATTCCAACCACATGAAGGTGGCAGTTTAGATCCCTCCCCTCACATCACTCTGAATTCCCCATAGCCCATCTATCTAGTGAAAAATAAATTAAATCAACATAAAATAATTAAACATGTAGATTCCATAAAAGATCACTTACAATAGTACCAAATATATTATATTAACAAAGTTCCTTATACAAAAATCATGGTACAAAATGTATTATATAAAAAAAATTCATTGTACATCACTTTCTATGGGATTTCTTATTCTTAAACAAATTCATAAGAGGCAAATCATCCTCTTTTGTGTTTAATGGTGGTTTCTATGTCTCTGTTGATTCCTACTTCCTAACATGGGAATGCAACATACATATTGTTTTGCATATAGGTTGAGTGGGACAAACATCCAATTTTAAAAAGTGAAATATATATAGTTAATACTAATGATTGTAGTTTTATAATTTTTCAATGTCAATATTAAATCAATTACCTTCTTGACGTGAAGAGGCCATGGCCTGAGGCGCCATGGTCCGAGGCACAATAACCTATTCTTCTCTCCTACTTTCCTCATCTACATTCTCTACCCCTAAAACAAAATAAAAGTTATAATTACATGAAATACGATCCTAAAATTCAATATCTCATAAATCTAATAATTATACAATCATACTATTGTTATGAGGTTGTTGATCTTCTATACCATCAATACTACTCATTCTCACCTACATTAAAAAAAAATGAAAACATTGAATTATAAGTGGTTGATTTTGTAGAAAACATAATTTACTTTTTGAAAACGGTGTTAAGCATAAAAATATTTTTCAAAACAAACATTTGTTTGGTCGTTAGCTTGCCACCCAACTTGGTCATGTTCAAGCACAGTTTGGAACCCACGTTTGAATGTGAGTTTTATTTTCTCTTCCGTGGGTGCTTGTTTCATGACACCCCCTGCATTACATAACATATCAGTAACAAAATGGTTTCATCTTCTCAATAATAAGATGGTAAAATAGTTTTCATACTTACGAATTGGGCATACAATTTCAATTATCCACCCTGGCAAAGTTTGTGTTGATCATTCTTCTCTAACCTAGCCCAGGTGGCCTTGGCTATACCTTTAAGCCTACAAGAATTTTTAAGGACATCATATAATACAACTTTTATGTTAAAATTTAGAAAAATACCATACTTAATGAAATTATGAATGTTATACCTTCGTCCATCTGGATGCGTCTTTCTTTGTCTTCTCAGACCTTTTTCTTTTGTGTCCTACTGAACAGCCTCCCATTGCCTCTCAGGAATCACAGGAGGTTGATCATGCCTAGGTTTTTTTTATAGATGAACTCTATATGTATCTCTTATCATTTTCAAATATTTACCTATAAAAATAGTTACTTGAGCATGGTTGAAAATATTTCCAAATAGACCAACCATGTATTCTAGAAGCTCTTCCTTCAAATGAGGATGTTATTGGTTAAATTTGGTACGAATGGTTGGCCCAAAAAGATATAAATCCCTTTCTTGTAGGAATTTACAAAACAAATTATTTCCTTTCAAAAGATTAAAAAATACTACAATTATATCACATTATGGTAGATAAATCAAATGTTAGTTACTTGGGAGTTTTTGTAACTTTAAAGGGAATAGGTTTTTCGTCCATGAGAATACAATGGATAGTGTCCCACTACTCGATGTGAACCATTCCAAAAAAGATTCACATCACCCAAGAGTTGTGCCATGCACATGGGTGTCATGTGTGCGACTAGAAGTCGAATGAGGAGTATCAAACACAAGTTTCATACTAGTAGTCATTGGGGGAGAAGACGATGCAATGCAAGAAAGACAGATGGATGTGGGGGGCATGTAATGGTATATCCATTGGTGTTTCACAGTTGTTTCTAACACTAGTCTTATGCGGCTTATTTTGTTCAAGAAAAATATGATACTCCAGTGCTAAACAATTCCATTTATTGTCCCAGGTTAATATAAGATTAAATCAAAATGTAAAATATTGAACGAGATAAAATAAACAAATGTACTTATATATTATTTGTAATCGCTTTAGTCTATCAACCAAAATGTTTTTCCTTTGTATTTTTTTTGGTGAGTTAGAATCAAATAATGAAAAAAATTCCTTTTTATCCGTCCCTACCATCTTATGGAGACTTTCTTTTAGGTTTGTGTTATCAAGAAAGTTTTCATCGTCATCACTTGCATTGGGATCATGGGTGGGGTCCTTCCTACATATAGGATGTATTACAAAAATTAAACAAATGTAAGAAATAAAAATAAGATAGGATTTACAAGGGATCTACAGTGTAAGTAGGTCTTCCCATGATCATCTTTCAAAAATACTCAAAATAATATTATTTACAATAAAATACATAGAGAGAGCTATGTAGAGAATGAAACATTTCATCAATTCAATGTGTAAAGTATAAAAAATAAATACTACAATGATTGCAGAGTTTGGCGCTTTAATATTCAATTCAAATCATAATTTATTAGCAACTCCTTGGGCCTACTGCTATTTTTTTATTGCAAATACCACTACACAATTGCCTTCATGTGCCTCAAATATTCCATTGGGTTGCTTTCTAGTTGTCCCTGGTCATGTACTATTTATAAACCGTGCAATATTTCCATAAGTTTTTTGGCCTTCCATCAATATATATAGTTTCTCATTTATTTTGATTAGACTCTTCTATTTGTATATACTTTGCATAAACTATATATCTACCCATGCTTTTCATATATTGTGCAAGGCTAATCCAAGCCCACCAAGTCAGTGAGTTAAGGTACAAATGGGATGGTTATAGAGAAGGTCATCAGGGGGAAAATCTAGTCAACTTGTTGTTATTCTTGAAATTGCCCCTATAGTGCGCATCTATCTATGAAGTCACTCAAATCTCACTTTTGGAAAACTTCAATTTTGACCTACCGTTTGCTAGGGTTTCTTGGTCAAATCAGAATGACAACCAATCTAAGGGTTGAGGATAGACTGGATGGAGCAAAAAAAAATAAATCTTGGAATTATAGGATACTTCTCATCCTAGAGGAGAATGATCTCTTAAATTATGTTAAATAGGTTATCCTGGAACTAGAGGAAGAGGAGGCCAAAAGAAATTACAAGAAGAATGTGGTCAAAGCAAAAATGATTTTATTTGATTCAATCAAAGACCATTTGATCCCTCATCTATCAGAATTGAATACTCTTGAGGAAAATTTTGAAGCCTTCACAAGAATATACGAAAGCAAGACTGCTAGTAGAAAGTTATTAATGAGACATCGGTTAAGGACTGCAATGATGGACAACTTAGAATCTGTGTCCTCCTACTTTACAAGGGTTTCTTAGATCAAGGATCAACTAGCAGCTATTGGAGATCATGTAGAAGAGAAAGAGCTTGTGTTGAAAACATTAAACGACTTCTCATCTTCTTGGGATGTGTTTGTTCAAATTTTTGTGCAAGGAAGAAGCTATCGAAGTTTGATAAGCTATGGATATATTGTACTCAAGAAGAAGCAAGGTTGATCTCCAAAACGCAGAATACAAATGATGAAGAAAATAAAGCATTTGCAGCTCATGCAAGGAAAGAAAAGGTATAAAGTTTACTAAGAATATTGATAGAAGATTAGTATAAGAAAACAAGAAGGATATGTCCAAGATCATATCTTACAGCTGTAACCAATTGGGACACTAAGCAAGAAATTGTGCTCAAGAGAACAAAAAGAGAAAACATCATGCAAATATAATAGACATGCATGAGTCTCCATTACATAAGAAGACTAAGGAGGAATCAGATGAAGAATTCATCCTTTAAAGGGAGTAGTGTTTAGTTAGTATATAGTTGTGCTTCTAAGCATTTGACATGTTATATAATTTCTTTAGAAAGAAATTGGAAACACTTCCAAGCATAAATATAAAGAATAGGAGAATCCTCCTACTAGCTAGATTCAATTGAAGCAAATAATATATTCTTGGCTAAAATACCAAGGGATCTTTCCAAATATGAAATTAGATCCAAGACGATCATGTATCCAATGCTTCCAAAAGACATGAGGACCAAGGATGAAGACTACAACAAGTCCCAGACTTGACGAAGAAGAAGATCAATGTCTTCATAATCAAATGATGGCGTAAAATACACTTCCAAAAAATCTAGTGATCTCCGCAAGGAGGCAAGGAGCCTACAAAACACATGAAAGATAAGTATTTGTACTTTCATTAAATTCTTGAATATTTTTGAAGGATATTGTTTATAACATTTATATGTAGATCCACAATACAATTTTATTTTATGCATTTATATATCACTAGATTGATGAGCAGGAGGCTCATGTAGTGCATATTATGTATATGTTGAATAAGTATCCTATAATGCTGCACAACATGCCATGAGCCCTTGATGGAGCTAGTCTAGGATGAAACATTTTCGCTAACATACTGAGAGAAGTGCACGCTCTTGATAGTGTGTTCTGGTGAAGATGGAAGGAACCCATATAGTTATCCTATGTGTTTGGGATATGGATGGGTGTTGTGTTGAAGCATTGATTAAGATGATTAATTCCCTTGATTGGTTACATAACGATGTGCACTATGCATAAGAAATTGTCATTGCATTTGATTAATTAGTATGCAATGTTACTGACTATCTGACTAAATTTGACTTGTAGGAAAGATCATATGATATGTCCTAAAAGAGAAGGATGACGAGACTTGTTCTGAAGAACAATTGATGGATGTGAAGTCAACTAGGATATAGATCCCATTGATATTTAGTGTTCAAGAAGGTGCAAGATGATCATATAACATGATGGATTCCATGATAGAGGGAGAAACTACAATGGATGTGATTACTAGTCATTATTGACAACAATCATATGTGGAATAATGAACCACAGGTCCATAATATCTCATATGGAGATTGATGGCTGGGAGTAGGAGGATCCAATAGGAATTGGTCTCTCTACTATAAATGTTCATCTTTTGATGATCGCGAGGAGTTTGTTGCACAGTCCCAATGTAACAAATATAAAATACAATATTAATTAGACTATTAGGTTACTAGTGAAAGGGTGTAACCCTTCACTATGTTGGCTCAAGCCATATAAAAGGCGAGCTTATTGTACATTTTATCCATCATCCAATATATTATTATTCATATTCATATTCATTATTAAAATGATAGTTGATTCGACTAACGGACAACCGGATTCGGTTGCTCCATTTGGTATCAGAGCTTGGATTCGACTCCTTCGATTTGAGCTTGGATTCAGCTTGGACTTGGCTCATCAATTTTTTGCTTTGTTTCCCACCACTGCTCCACTCCATTCCCCTCTCTCCCCAACGCTGTTCCTCCACCACCGTCTCACTGTGCGCTCCTCTAGAGTGGGAATCACTGCCTTCTACCTTCGTGCTGTTTTCTCCTTCCCCAGTACACACTGTATTTCTCTACTGCACATCACTCACTGACATCCTTCCCATCTCCCTCACAGCCACCTTCAGCCTTCCATGTAGCACCTATACATCACGTTTTCCCAGGTGTCGTTCCATAGCCACCTCACCCTCTCCTCGCGCTTGCATACTCCGTCGTCGGTTGCACAACTCCTTTCGCTGGCACAACTCCTCGTGCTCTCCTTTTCCCCAACGCCATCCTCCATCTCTGCGACCTCCAACATCCACTGCTTCTCTCCAAAAATCCACCTCACCCTCTCCTTGCGCTTCCATACTCCGTCGCCGGTTGCACAGCTCCTCGTACTCTCCTTTTCCCCAACGACCTCCTCCGTCTCTGGGACCTCCAACATCTACTGCTTCTTTCAGCGTCCTTGCCCTCCTCCATCTCCACTGCTCCTCTCCACGACCTGCAACACTACCTACAAAAAAAAAATATTATAACATAATATAATAAAATATATTATAATATAATATATTTATAATAAAATATTAAAAAAAATAAAATATTATATTTAATATTATAATATTTTTTTAAAAAAATAAATAAATAAATAAATAAAACTATATACATTATATAGTTTATGAAAAACAATAATAATAATAATTAATTAATTAATTAATATATTATTATTCAATTCACCTCAAAAGCCAAAATAGCGTCGAAATACACACCTCCGTATACAAGGTCCAAGACCATGGAGGAACTGAAAGAGAAGATCGAAAAAATGGAGAAGGACATAAATTCCATTGTCGCTAACCAAGAAGGATTGAAGGAAAAGATGCAAAATAACAATATATTACTCAATGACGAGCTTGTTTTGGTACTAGAAAGAAGGTTGGATGACAAACTTGACATCCTGAACGAAAAACAAAAAGACGTGGATGACAAAATGAGTACCGTGACGCAAAACATAAACACCTTAACACAGAACATGAGCACCATTACGTAGAACCATAATACACTAATCGAGATGTTACAAAGGCTCATACCCAGTCCGGGCTAAGCCAACGGTCCACACATGCTAGATCCCTCATTTCATGTTGCCACCCAGGAAACACTCATAAAGAATCAAGAAGAATTGCAAAAAGAAATAAAGATTAACAATGCGACGCTTAAGCAAGAGATAGAAACACAAGTACTGCCAGATATGGAGGCACGATTAAACAGCAAAATAGACGCTATAAGTAAAATAGTAGAGAAAATAAAAACTAAAAGTCACCGCCAACAACGAAGCAATTCAGATATGTCACTTTCATCATCCAGTAGTTCCGAGCCACCATCAAACCATAAGGAAAAAGGAAATCAACGTCGTCCTTACAAAGTGCACCCACCTAAGGAAAAAATAGAGTTGTCGAAATACAATGGGAGTGAAGACCAATGCGTTGCTTGGCTAAACAAAGCAGAAGAATACTTCAACATTTACAACATCCAATCTGACGAGGAGAAGGATAAATATGCGTCAATGCATATGGAAGGGTACGCCTATAATTGGTACTTATGGTGGAGGAGAGATAATTTTACCTACACCTGGAACTTGTTCAAAAATGATTTTTTTAATAGGTTTCAAGGAATCAAAGAAGATGAATTTTTCAGTAAACTTACCAGACTACAACAAGTCGGAAACGTTGAGGAATTCACACATCAATGGGAATCCTTATCGACATGCGTATTTGGGTTGTCTGACAAGCAAATACTCGAAACCTATTTAGGAGGTCTTAAACCATACCTCCAAAAAGAGTTAAAGTTGCATGACATACCTAATGTAGAAGTAGCAAGACATAAAGCAAAAGCCATAGAACACAAATTGGAAGGAATAAAAACAAAAGGCGATAGCCATTATCGACAAGAAAAAGAGACACAATGTAGGTATTGTGCAGATACTTGGTCTCCCGACCATCAATGCCACAAACCTCAATCATACGCCTACGAAATGGAAAATAGATCAAAGTCATCTAACGGTTACTTTGATAATAATAAGAAAAAGAAGAAAAACATATGTCGTCGATGTGGTGATGATTGGACCCCTGGTCATAAATGTAGGAACAATGAGACAATACAATGCAAAATCATCAATGGAAAGGAAGTGCAAGTCTCTGCACAAGATACCTCATCCGATTCTAATACTGACACTGAGTCAGACAGAAGAACGACACTAGGAAAATACTTAAGCTTTGAGGACAAAGCTTCCTTAAAGCGAGTGGCAATGTAACAAATATAAAATACAATATTAATTAGACTATTAGGTTACTAGTGAAAGGGTGTAACCCTTCATTATGTTGGATCAAGCCATATAAAAGGAGAGCTTATTGTATAATTTATCCATCATCCAATATATTATTATTATTCATATTCATTATTAAAATGATAGTCATATTCGACTAATGAACAACCAGATTCGGTTGCTCCACCCAGACGAAGTATAGAGTGGTATCCAATTACCTTGAGAGCAAGAGGCTCATGTCAGTGGAGGCATTTCATGGGAGATGACATAGTCAAATACAAAGAAGATCAACAATAAATAAGGCTGCAAGTCACCCAAGCGCAAGACATCTAGATGCAGACCATGCAAGATGTCCAAATGCAAAGGGAGCATGGTGCTTAGATACATAGGGAGAAGATCACAATATTCAATAATCTTGGCATGATTCTTGGGATTAGAGGTGTGACAGATCCTGTATGATATTTTTCCCAGTGAAGGGAAATACATAGTAGAGATCTTGAGGAAATTCAAGATGATGAGTTGCAAGTCCATAGCTACAAATATGATGATGAATATGAACATGTTATTATTTAGATTAGAAGGATATAATAAACAATTAAGTAGATGATACATGTACATGTATAGCACCAGGCTAGATATATGCTTTGCAGTCAGTGCATGGTAGAGTTTATACATGTACAACAAAGCATGTGTTGAGGTACCTACATGGCACGATTGGATATGGACTCAAATATGTCTCGGACAGAGAAATAAAGTTGTAAGGATATATGGGCTCTAGCTAATGTAGTGTACAAGCAATATCACACCAGGGATGTTTCTCCAGGAAGAACACATAGTAGCCAATATTACAATATGAAAAGTATTAAGGATTTAGAAGGTTCCTAATCAATTATATTTGAGACATGGTGCATAAATGAGTAGCGCAAGTCCAGTACATATCCAAAGATGAGCAAATTGCTATAGTACAGGATGAATCCTCTTGTTGAGAGGGAGTATTGATGTTTCTCCATGGGAAGTAACAAATAGATAAATACAACACTAGTTAGTCATTTTGACTCGGGAGTTCTCTCCACCGGTAATCCATGCACTAGTACATGGTTCAGACACCAGTTAGCCATACAACAATATATGGATTAGGTTATCCATACAATGGTATATGGCTCAAATAAGCTATGAAGTATTACATGACCCAGATACGCCATGTAGAAGATAAACCACTCATTAGTACATAACTCAGATTAGTCATGCATGAATACCTGACTCATATGCCGATTAGTCAAGGCACATGACTCAGACAACTAGGGGCTGCTATATCTCATGCATAGTGCACACATACATGAGAAACATTATAGTCAATATTGTTGGGGAGCAATCAAATACTATCAATAGACCTCAGATACTAGTTGAAGGTATCCAAGTGTATTATATACTCTAGTGAGTTATAGTTAGGATTGCCGGGGAATAGTCAACCTCTTGGAGAGTTTAGATAGCCATATAGTTGGCTAGTCGGGTATAGTGGGATAGAAAAGAAGAATGAAACCACTTTGAAAGTGGCCAGGCCTTGGATAACATCACAGAGGATGGAAATATCATAGAGAACTTATCTAGATCGTAGAATATTCTAGAAGTCAACAAGCACAAATAAAGTATTGAAGATTGTGACTAGAAGTATACCTTCCTCGCTAAGAGGGAGTGCTGATGTTTTGAGTAAATTTGGAATATATTCCACAAGAATGAATAATAAAAAACCCAAAACAAGTCATGCCATCTAAATTACACTAGTCAAATGCTTAAGTAAGCCTAGTTAAAGGGGAAAATGACCTAGTCAAGAAGACAAGTCGGTCCAGTAAAAAAGTAACATTTTCTAGTATAAATATAAGTGAAGTTGGCTCATTTGTAATACACAATTTTTCTTAAGCAAGAGGAAAGTGCTTAGATCCAATGGAGAATAGATAAGGGTTCAAGAAAGCAACGTGAAGACAATTTTTTGGGGGTTTTTCTTTCTCTCTATCTTCTTCGGGCTCAAAATTTATTCTATAGCTTTCTTGCTTTATTCGGTAATTAGTACGGGGCACTATTCTTGTTGAGGAATCCTATCTAGAGGAGTTTGTTGGGTTTTTTCCATGATAGGGTTTTCCCAGGGTAAATTTGCGTCTATTGTGAATGTGTTTCTTACAGTGATCCTTTATATGTCCGCAGTTTATGCTTATGTAATAATTAAGTTAATAACATCTAACTACTAAAAAAAATCAACATGATGTTCGTGTTCTGACGTAAATCCTATGATCAAATAATTATTTCCCTTCATAAACCCCGTGATTAGGTTTATTGCTAAGAGGTTTGTGATGTCGAATCTCATAATTGTTATTAAGGATTCTATACCCATCCTTCAAAATCCTATTGTTTAACATGATCCACATTTTTCACAAAGGTACTAAACGTTTTCTTAGTACCTTTGTGCAAAATCTTGATCATGTTATACATTAGGACTCCAAAGGATGGGTGTAGAAACCACAATAACAATTATGAGATTTGAGAGGTTGTTCAGGGACTCCCTAGAGATGCAATATATAGTTTTTTATATGGCTTGAGTATTGAGCAAAGTGGAGAGAATGACAACCCAATTTAAAACTGTACTGGTCCATCAGATAACTTAGACCAATACGATATTAAATTGGGATACCATTTACTTTGCTTGAATTAGTATTCAAGGCATATCCAAACTAAATCATATAGCTCTAGGAATTCCCCCAACAATCTCTCAAATCTCATAATTCTTATTATCGATTTTGCACCCCTCCTTTGGAATCCTAGTGTCTAGCTAGCATGATCTAGGTTTTGTAGATCACGACTAAACAAGCAAGCACATAAGAAGAATCAAGCGATGAGTGATGTGAGAGAATATTGATTATTCACTTCCTATTCTTTTATGAAATAATTTCGAGCCCCTTTTATATTGATTATTCCTTTTTTTCTCTTTTACTTTGCTAATAAGGGGATATGCATAGCAAGGAAATGAATATGAACAACTTTTTGATAATAAAATTCACACAACCCATAGTATGAAACTTGAATACATTTATTCTCTACTTACACTCCATTAACTAGCCTTGCATTGGAGTATACTTTTACATAATTGAGATGCTACTTTGTTGTCTATTCAAGTATACTCATCTTTGAATTGGATTAAAATTTGGTTTATTGGGCTAGGTATGAATAATTTTAATTGTTTCCATCTCACCAATTAAATATATGTATCTAGGTATATACTACTATATTCTTATAGTATAATATTTTTACTTCCCCTCTATTGATATTAATCACACAACCATTAACTTGCAAAGTAGAGGTAAAACCTTAAAACCCAACAAATGGCGAATTGAACTTAAACAAAACTAACTAAGAAAAGGGGAAGAGTTTCAATAAATTGAAGAGTTATGAAAGATTATAGTATAGTTAGTATTAATATCGTTCTTTAACCGCTCTTTATCATATCCATTACATGAACTCATGTGAGAAATTATATTATGTTAAAAATAAAGTAAGACATAACTAAAAATATGTCACATATAGAGAGAGTTTCAATACCTGAATCATCCAAACATTCATAGAGTTGGTGACTGCAGTACATAAAATGTACAACAATGTTGGAACATCAATTTGTATAATTTTCACAAGGGAACATAAGATGTATGATCACCTAACCAATTCTCTATTTATTTAACCATTTTAATATATTATTAATAAAATAAAAAAGGAAAGATGCTAAAGTACATACTTTCTTGAGCTTCACTTATTTTCGAGAATAATTTATTCTCTATTGAAAAATTCCAACCACATGAAGGTGGCAGTTTAGATCCCTCCCCTCACATCACTCTGAATTCCCCATAGCCCATCTGTCTAGTGAAAAATAAATTAAATCAACATAAAATAATTAAACATGTAGATTCCATAACATATCACTTACAATAGTACCAAATATATTATATTAACAAAGTTCATTATACAAAAATCATGGTACAAAATGTATTATATAAAAAAAATTCATTGTACATCACTTTCTATGAGATTTCTTATTCTTAAACAAATTCATATGAGGAACATCATCCTCTTTTGTGGTTAATGGTGGTTTCTATGTCTCTGTTGATTCCTACTTCCTTACATGGGAATGCAACATACGTATTGTTTTGCATATAGGTTGAGTGGGAAAAACATCCAATTTTAAAAAGTGAAATATATATAGTTAATACTAATGATTGTAGTTTTATAATTGTTCAATGTTAATATTAAATCAATTACCTTCTTGACATGAAGAGGCCATGGCCTGAGGCGCCATGGTCTGAGGCAGAATCACCTCTTCTTCTCTCCTACTTTCCTCATCTACATTCTCTACCCCTAAAACAAAATAAAAGTTATAATTACATGAAATACGATCTTAAAATTCAATATCTCATAAATCTAATAATTATACAAGCATACTATTGTTATGAGGTTGTTGATCTCTTATAGCATCAATACTACTCATTCTCACCTACATTAAAAAAAATGAAAACATTGAATTATAAGTGGTTGATTTTGTAGAAAACATAATTTACTTTTTGAAAACGGTGTTAAGCATAAAAATATTTTTCAAAATGAACATTTGTTTGGTCGTTAGCTTGCCACCCATCTTGGTCATGTTCAAGCACAGTTTGGAACCCACGTTTGAATGTGAGTTTTATTTTCTCTTCTGTGGGTGCCTGTTTCATGACACCCCCTACATTACATAACATATCTGTAACAAAATGGTTGCATCTTTTCAATATTAAGATGGTAAAATAGTTTTCATACTTACGAATTGGGCATACAATTTCAATTATCCACCATGACCAAGTTTGTGTTGATCATTCTTCTCTAACCTAGCCTATGTGGCCTTGGCTATACCTTTAAGCCTACAAGAATTTTTAAGGACATCATATAATACAACTTTTATGTTAAAATTTAGAAAATATCATACTTAATGAAATTATGAATGTTATACCTTCGTCCATTTGGATGCATCTTTCTTTGTCTTCTCACACCTTTTTCTTTTGTGTCCTCCTGAAGAGCCTCGCGTTTCCTCTCAGGAATCACAGGAGGTTGATCATACCTAGGTTTTTTTTTATAGATTAACTCTATATGTATCTCTTATCATTTTCAAATATTTACCTATAAAAATAGTTACTTGATCATGGTTGAAAATATTTCCGAATAGACCAACCATGTATTCTAGAAGCTCTTCCTTCAAATGAGAATGTTATTGGTTAAATTTGGTATGAATGGTTGGCCCAAAAAGATATAAATCCCTCTATTGTAGGAATTTACAAAACAAATTATTTCCTTTCAAACTATCAATATTAGAAAGATTAAAAAATACTGCAATTATATCACATTATGGTAGATAAATCAATTGTTAGTTACTTGGGAGTTTTTGTAGCTTTAAAGGGAATAGGTTTTTGTCCATGAGAATACAATGGATAGTGTCCCACTACTCGACGTGAACCATTTCAAAAAAGGATTCACATCACCCAAGAGTTGTGCCATGCACATGGGTGTCATGTGTGCGACTAGAAGTCGAATCAGGAGTATCACACACAAGTTTCATACTAGTAGTCATTGGGGGAGAAGACGATGCAATGCAATAAAGAGAGATGGATGTGGGGGCATGTAATGGTATATCCATTGGTGTTTCACAGTTGTTTCCAACACCAGGCTTATGCGGCTTAATTTTTTCAAGAAAAATATGATACTCCAGTGCCAAAAAATTCCATTTATTGTTCCAGGTTAATATAATATTAAATCAAAATGTAAAATATTGAACGAGATAAAATAGACAAATGTACTTATATATTATTTGTAATTGCTTTAGTATATCAACCAAAATGTTTTTCCTTTGTATTTTTTTGGTGAGTTAGAATCAAATAATGAAAAAAATTCTTTATTATTTGTTCCTACAATATTATGGAGACTTTCTTTCAGGTTGTGTTATAAAGAAAGTTTTCATCATCATCACTTGGATTGGGATCATGGGTGTAGTCCTGTTAGCTGGAATCTTTCACCTCCTACGGACAGCAAGGTGTTCCACTGGTTTGAATGGTTCAGATCCAGAAAAAATAGAGGACAGAGGTTGAAGACTCTCCCTAGATGCTATAGATATATGGAATACAAGGCTTTGACAGTTCACCTGTGTACTTGCAAAAAATCTCAACGCGAAATGAATCAAAGCAACCATAATATGATCTAATAATCTATGCTAGTGACTAAGGAATCTAGCAACATATATATGCTAAATCACAACAACAACATCATATGTGGGACAGAAATCAACTTGCATTGGAAATATGAAGAAGTTTACAACCAAGCCTTAGTGTTGACATGCATCTCCATGAAACCAACTCTTCATCCCAAAAATATCTGACTCTAGCTCTCTATGCTCTCTCCAAATGATATTGGGCCAAGAATCAATCCAACAGCATAACAATACCTTCAATGTTCTCCCCTCATCCATGGCTATGAGCTCATATTTATAAGGCTAGATGGATAGAGATGGTTGATAAATTAGCGGATGAGGTGGCCTCTAAGATCCTAGGATGAGGGATCTCGAGCTCAACCAACCCACAATAGTAGGGATAAGGCAGTACACAAGACTTATCATTTAGAAGCCTCGAGAAACTTTTCTTTTTCCCTTTTTACCCAGGGTACCACGCTTCTCCTTCTATGACAGCGGTTATGGTAATAACCGCCTATGGACCAAGGGAAATGGGTGGTGGCATCTCTTGTGGACAACCGATGAAAGGTGGTGCGAGCAGGGGTACCGATCCTAGATAAAGGGGCATGAGCGGTGCTAGGAATTTGTATGACATATTGATGAAAAACCATTTAGTTTCCACTCCAGAAGCTGGGATTTAGGGCAAGTAGGTATGTCAAATGTCTTATCACATGATGGTGACAGGATTTTGGTATAACAGGATGCCCCCCAAAGCATGAGTCTTAGAGTGATACGATAAATGAGAGCTTTGAGAACAAGTCGTCGCCAGGAGATGAAAATGTTAGCTCGATCGGAGTATGCAGTCAAGTAGGCATCTATAGTACATCGGTATGTTGAATCATAGACACAAGTAACCAAACTCATAGTTGTAGACCAATACAAGGCAGATCCATGAGTGGAATAAACAAGCATGGCTACTAGAATACAACATAGATCCATGTGATAGAGGACTCAAACTTGGACATAGCTACCAAACATACAACGTAGATCTATGTCATACAGATGAAAATTTGAGCATAACCACGACCATACAAACGTGGATCCATGCTAGATATACAAAACTCCATCGCAACCTGGGGAAAAAGCAATGAGCGCTTTTAAACAAATGCCCAGGGTCTTCGTATCGTCTTCCACAAAGTACGATTCTATCCATGTGATTACAATGATATGAAGTCGAACATGGTAGAAACCACTTGATTACCGGCCAATGATGTGAACCGTTAACAAGTGCGAGGGAGATCACCATTAATGTCAATGATTCCCAAGGTACCCTAGTACAATCTACTGAGTGTGAATAGATGTCCTGATGTTGAACACCCAGTCGATTCTATCGATCAAAGGTCAATGATGTGAACCTATGTCAAGAGCGAGAGAATCTGTCATCAAGGCATACAAATCTCAAGGTACTAAATATTTTTTCTAAGACTATTTCTCGGATGATGAGTTGATGTCGACGGGAATAGTCTCGTTGAAGGAGGGCCATGATGAGTCCCACATAACCAACACGAAACTTGGAACATAGTTTTGGAATGATGTGCATGTAGTAACCATATGATCGACTCAAAGGTACTGACACAAAGACTGTGTAGACTACAGAGTTAAAACTTCTTCAGATCCCCTTTGAACATTAGGTGACACAAAAAAATGATTTGGCAGCATGACTAGACAGGACAGATACACAATGCGACAGTGGACAATGCATTCTTTTGAAAGACTCAAAGGATTGACATGACTCATGAAAGTGGATCGTCATGGAGATCAACTGAATACCCAATTGACTGACATGATTGTGCAGATAAGTGCCATGTTCAAAGGTAACGACAAACAATTGCCATTATTTGCAAGATGATTCCCTTCCCATTTCCCCCATCATGATCGATGAGTGCCTCTTTTCAGTTTTACGAGTTCAAAGTGGGTAACAAACACTCGATATAGCTTGTCAGAAGACAAGTCCAGTCTCATATGTTTTATGAACCTGAGAGAGGAGGGGTTCGTTCCCAAAATGGGTCTCTCAATTTTTAATTTAACAATTCCACTGAAAGAAAAATCGGTATCGTTCATGTTTAGAGAGTCTAGATGAATACAGAAGAAAACTCCATGGGGGTCCTTTTTCATATGATTTAGTCTCTAAGGCCTGAAAAATTGTAAAATCATACCTTAGAGAACTCTTCCAGTCATGATTGGCTGGAGTGTTCCTTTCTCATAAATAGTCCTATCCGAACCAAGAAAGAGATAACCTACCGTCAGACGGATGACTCTTCAAATACTTTAACGAGCGTGAAGAAGATAAGATCGCTCAATGATCTTTTCGTATTTAGGGAGCCTAAAAAGAGTTTAAATAGAACTCCATTAACCTTTTTCATGTTTGAATCTAGAGAATGAAAAAGTAATAAACTAAGCTCAAACCACTTTTCATGTTTTAACCAGAGCACGAAAAATGAAAAGTAAGCTCAACCCCATCTTACTGTTTTTAACGATCTCAAAGATCAGTTGAAAGAATTCTCAGGGATTGGTTTCATTTTTATGCAAGCTTGAAACCAATGGGTAAACTATGGTTGGAAAATCCCATTAACAGGATATACAGAGGTTGGAATCCTGCCCCCAGCATGATTGCTAGCGAAGCTTACCCTTAGCATGGTTGCGAGTGGCTTGACATGCCCCCAAGCTTCGTTTCATCTGACGATTCTTCGTCCGTACCCAAACTAAAAACTTGGTTACTAATGTGAAAATGTTCACCAGGGGGGTAGTAAGAACGAGAATCGGGCAGGCGAAGGTTCAAGTTCTAACACTAAAGTGAAGACTCGACTCAAGGGAAGGGGATGTCTTTCATTTTTACACAAGCTTGAAACAAAAGGTAACTATGCTTGGAACATGGTTTCATTTTTATTGAAGCTTGAAACCAAAAGGTAAACTATGCTTAAAGATACCTACTTCATTTTTTAATGAGCTTGAAATAGAAAATGAACTGTGCTCAAGAATGATTTCATTTTTATGCAAGCTTGAAACCAAAACGTAAACTATGCTTGAGGAGATCTATTTCATTTTTTAACGAGCTTGACATAGAACGAGAAATTTGCTCATGGAAAAAATTGACATGATGGTTAGAACCTGACATGATGGTCAGGTGCTATTTCATTTTTTAACGAGCTTGACATAGAATGGGAACTTTTCTCAAAACATGGTTTCATTTTTATTCAAGCTTGAAACCAAAAGCGTAAACTATGCTTAGGGAGTGGTTTTATTTTTTAACGAGCTTGAAACCAAAAGTAAACTATGCTCTAGACATGGTGGTTCATTCCCATTTCATAAAAGCTAGCGGCTTAGCTTCGTTATGATGTCCATAGACTAGAGCCATGCCCCCCATTTTACCTATGATGGGAAGAAGCTAACTAGGAGAAGGAGAAGGAACCACAAGAACATGCGACACATTCAGGGAAGTCTGATTACTAGGAGTAATGCGATGGTCAGGTGTAACAAAACAAAGCTGATCAATGGTCACAATCTTCCCATCACAGGGAAAATGCATAACTCTAAAGAGTGTGGACACAACAACCTTCATGGCATAAACATAATCACGTCCAAGGAGCAGATTGAAATATAAAGGACCTTGGACCACCATAACATCAATACAGACAATTTTCCCTCCTAATGTAATAGGAAAATAAGGAAGGATCCCTAAAGGTGCAGTAGGTCTTCGATTAAAAGCCAGTATTTGATCGATGGCTGGCACAAGCTGAGGAGAACCTAAAGCTTTCCAAGAAGTAGAGGATAGAATACTAACAGAAGCCCATTCGTTAACAATAATACGAAGTATCTGCCTAGCAGTAACATTCACAACTATCTAGAAAGGAACACTTGAATGAAGATGAGACTCTGTTAGGTTACTCCAGTCAAAGGAAATAACCTCACTACTCGGAGAGGATTATGTCAAAACAGAAAAAATTTCCTCTTGTCGAGAACAATCGGAACGAAGCGTAAAAACTTCGGCAGGTTTTGGTTCATTCTCTACTGAAAGAGAATAACAAGACAAAGATTTGGTCAAAGAGACTACTTCAGCCTTAACACTCTCTGATGAAAGAGCGGGATCGGGTGGAAATGACACCGACTTGACCACTTTAACTTCACTCTCCAAAGGAAGAGTGGGATCAACCACAGATAAATCTGAATTGACCACTTGGTCAACCAGTGGGGGATCAAGGGATAACTTACTATCACTTGTTGGAATCACCTGTTGATGATCAGTAATATTTTCCAACCAATGTGAAGCTTCATCCATGCTTGGAAAAAGAAAAGTCCGATGCATAGCCTTGTATATCAAACAAGGATACAAGACTTTACCCTTACGACCTTTTACCAATGGGTCACTGGTTGAGGGAGTATCATCAACATGATGATCAGGGGTTGAGGACACAGACGGTTTGGATCTTTTAGACCACTCTTCTTATACACGAGAGACACTGGGACACTCCTTAAGAAGGTAGTCCCCCTTGCAAAGCTTACAAGGGAACTTGGGTTTTTCGGGCGTTCTCTTAGAACAAGCACCATAAAGAGAAGATGGTTGCTTCTTTTTCTCTTTATTATCCTTCTTCTTTTTACCCTTCCCTATATTCTTCTTCTTATCCACATGATTAATAACCATAGAGCTTTGGTCAAGCAAAGAAGAAGAAAGGGGTGAAGCCACGACCGACGAAGAAGGAGAAGGATTAGGTTGAGGTCGATCCTCTCTCAGAGGAGAGGTGACATTTGAGACATTAGGTGTAACAGGAATTACCGGATTGAACAGCCATACCGGTAATCCTATAATTAATCCAGGAAGATTTAGAGTGGCAATAAATGGAGGACCAATACCTTCACTTGGAGGGAATACAAAAGGTACATCTTGGAAAGGAACCTCTTGAGTGGTAGTCCTAGATGAGGATGCCATCTCTAAACTCTCTAATAACCCCCTAACTACCACACACAAGCAAGTACTAATCAAACTAAAAGCAACAAGAAAACATGTGAAAGG
The DNA here is from genome assembly GCA_001517045.1 of Pseudotsuga menziesii. Taxonomy (NCBI): domain Eukaryota; kingdom Viridiplantae; phylum Streptophyta; class Pinopsida; order Pinales; family Pinaceae; genus Pseudotsuga; species Pseudotsuga menziesii. The sequence continues at coordinate 237,749 of LPNX010152318.1, read as the reverse complement.
AGTGGATAAGAGTCAGGAACCTCATAGGACATGCCAAAAGGATAACTCAAATGGTTTGAGGATTCCTAAAAGGGTCTCCTGATATACTCAAGGTACGAGGGAGTTCAAATCGGTAGTAGTGCTGTCTAATGCATAACCATTCACAAGGGGCCTTCCTATATACAATCAAGTACGTGTTAGGGTACACAGGTACTCCCAAAGGACCGAACACCAAGAATAACCGCTTCACACAAACAGATCACAGATCAATACACCAATGTTGTCACGTGGTTAAAACCCTTGAGAGGGAAACAGTCCACGGCCCCGGCAAAATAGCTACTCGGAGAAATTTATTATGCAAAAGAAAGAAAGTTACATGAGCTTCTCATAATCGATCAACTAGCCAAGGACCCTCTATGCTCTTTAAATATAGATCATAGACCAATCGGGTGTTAAGCCACGGATCAATGGTAGGTATGATCTAAGAGAAGTTGAACCGTCGGATCACTCTATGTCTAGAACATATCGTGACCATCGGATTAGAATATTTACAAATGCATACTAATGCATACTAAAGAAACACACTTTTACCTAACAGATATATTACACAAGTTGATCTTAACTAACTCCTAAGTGTCTAAATATCCTAACATCCCCCCTTAAGAACAACTTGGGATAGGATTGAATGATTTACAAAAGTGACACTATTAGGAAAAGGAAGGAGGCATTAGAGCCTATCCCCCCTTAACGACACATTCCTAAACTCCTAACATAGACCGAAGTTTAGAAAACTTCGCTTATGTAAGAGACTTGGTGAAGATGTCTACAACTTGATCATCTGTAGGGCAATAGAGCACTTCAATGACACGATCATGAATAAGATTTCTGGTGAAGTGCATGTGTAGCTCAATGTGTTTGCTGCGCTGATGTAGAACTGGATCTTTGGCAAGCTTGATGGAACTTTGATTGTCGCACCAAAGTGGAGTAGGCTGCTGCTGCTCGAATCCAAACTCTGAAAGGATCTGTCGAAGCCATAAAGCTTCCTGACTGGCATTAACTGCGGCTCGATATTCTGCTTTTGCTGAAGAAAGAGCAAGAGCTTGTTGTTTCTTACAAGCCCAAGTGACAGGTCCATATCCCTGACTGAAAACATAACCTGCAGTAGACTTTCGATCATCAGGATCACCGGCCCAATCTGAATCAGTGAAACCAACCAACAAAGGTTTCCCCCCTGTACTGTAATGAATCCCAAACTGAATTGTACCTCGAATATATCGAAGTATTCTTTTTGCTGCTTTCCAGTGACTTTCATGAGGAGTTTTCATGTAATGGGCAACACGACCAACAGCAAAGGAAAGGTCAGGACGGGAATGAGTCAAGTATAAAAGACTACCAACAAGCTGACGATACAAGGTGGCATCTACTTCAGGGGAAGTACACGTGGTAGAAAGTTTGACTCCAGACTGAAAGGGAGAAGGGGCTGGTTTACAATATTCCATGTGGAAGCGACGAAGAAGGTCACAAGCATACTTAGACTGGGAAAGAAAGATTCCTTCTTTGGTTTGCAAGACTTGGAGACCAAGAAAATAATGCAAATGTCCTAAGTCTGACATTTCAAAATTTTGCTTAAGACTGGATTTCACATGGGTTATAAGGTTAGGGTCACTACCAGTAAGGATAAGATCATCAACATAAAGAACAAGTATGATGAGATGGTTTCCTACTTTCTTGGTATAGACATTTGGGTCAGAATGGCATCTAGAAAAACCG
>LPNX010152318.1:192457-234617 GCA_001517045.1 Pseudotsuga menziesii | reverse complement strand
CTCCAGAATCAATGAGCCATTCATTTGAAGTAGAAGAAGAAGATGTAGTATAAGAGTAACCAGAAGCACAAAGTGCATGTCCATGAGAGGTAGATTCCGAAGACGAATCTAGGCTGATGTGGTGCTTTTTCATTGCTGCTTCCAAGGCTTCCATCTTCTTAAAACATTTAGATTCATCATGATTATCTTTTCCACAAAAATTGCAATGACGCTCAGTGTTCTTTCCTTTTTGCTTGGATCCTTTGTCATTTTTTGAAGAAGGAGCTGACTGAGAGGGTTTGGGACCCTTGTTGTTTTGCTTATTATTGTGAAAATTCTGTTTCTTGGGAGGCTTGGACTTTTCTTTCTGTTGGGACAATAAGGCTTTCCCAGATGTATCTGCATTCTTAATTATTCCAAGATGAATGAACTTATCTTGCTCTCTAATTAAGGAATCACAAAAGGATTCAAGACTAGGCTCTACATAGCTTGCTGCAGTTAAGGATTCTTTCATGGAGTAGAATGTAGATACAAAAACATAATATGCAGGTCCAAGTTTGGAAAGAATATGATAAATACATTGTTTGTCTTCTTTCTTAATCTTGCATTCTGCACATAATAGTCTAAGAGTTTTATACTTAGATAAATTATCTTGAATGCAAGAAAAATCATTAGGATTCAAGGAAAGAAACTCATTCTCAAGTTGATGACCTCGAATTTCATTGTGTTTACCAAACACAGATTCCAACTTTTCCCAAGCAACATCAGGTTCATCAATTCCAGATATGTGGAATCGCAAATCAGTAGAGATTGACATCCCAATAAATCCACGAGCTTCATCACATCTATTTGCCCATTTAATTTTCTTATCATCATCAGTGGGTTCTGTTTCTTTCCCTGAGGTAATCCTGAAAAGTCCCCTACTTCGCAGAACATCCTCCATACGAGATTTCCATGAGAAATAGTTAGAACTTGTAAGTATAATATCACAAGGGGCGGCCATACTATAAAATAATGGCTGAAAAAACAGAAACTAACTGTCTGAATGCAAAGAGCTCGAAAAAATATGCGGTTTAAAAAAAAACGGCACTTAAAACTGATTCCGGATGATGAAGTTATGCTTAATAAAAGGAAATGTTGAAGATGTCCCCAATAGTGACGTGTCAGATATTAACTTGACCAGTTAAAAAAAAGAAACCCCCTCTTCCAAAGATCTACCTTTGACAATCACTTTACAATAAAGTTGCTTTGAAGTGAATCACTTTTATAGAATAAGTGATGTTCACTTTTACAATAATACGACAATAAATTAAAAGACTTAAGTGACTCACTTTTATTTTATTTTATTAATGCGAGATGCACTTTTACAATAAAGTAACTTGAAAATAGAAATTGCATGCACTAAAAAGTAACTCGATGAGACTTGATCTCAAAACTTATCAAGATGAAAAGCAACTTTGGACCAAGTGAGCTAAGTTTAAATGGTACATAAAAGTATGGAAAGAGGAAGGGGTTTTTTTTTTTTTTTTACTCTTCTCTCTCGTTTTCCGTGCTTGCTTTCTTTTCCTGCAAATCATAAAAAAACGAAAAACAAAAAACAAAAAAAACTTTTTCCACACAATGGGGTTAGATCTTGGTTAGCTTACCCGGAAAGTCTACGTTTTCAAGTTTTCTCGTTGTTTCTGATTTGTCGTGATCGCACAAGGTGCACGGCAAAGAGCATACGTAGCCGAGAAGACAAGAAAAAAAACGTTCCCTCACTGTTTCTGATTCGCCGCGATCGCGCAAGGTGCACGGAAAAGAGCATACGCAACCAGGGAAGACAACAATCCGAGACTAAAATAAAAAAGATCTAAACATAAAACTGATAAAATATGAGAGATTAAAAAAAACAAAACCGTTACTGTAACATTATACCTTCAGATTTGCCGAAATGGGTGTTTCTGGAGCAAACGAAAACGGTTTTCGGTGAAACAAAAACTGTTTCCAAATGGAAACGGCGCTCCAGACACAATGGAACATCTCCCATAGGCCACAAATGCACAAAAAATCCAAAAACCAAAAACCCTTTCAAATTTTTGGCAACACCGGTTCCAGATCTTGATCAAAACCGAAAGCGGCTCTTCATAAAATCTCTGATACCATGTTAGGGTACACAGGGTACTCCCAAAGGACCGAACACCAAGAATAACCGCTTCACACAAACAGATCACAGATCAATACACCAATGTTGTCACGTGGTTAAAACCCTCGAGAGGGAAACAGTTCACGGCCCCGACCAAATAGCTACTTGGAGCAATTTATTATGCAAAAGAAAGAAAGTTACATGAGCTTCTCATAATCGATCAACTAGCCAAGGACCCTCTATGCTATTTAAATAGAGATCATAGACCAATCGGGTGTTAAGCCACGGATCAATGGTAGGTATGATCTAAGAGAAGTTGAACCGTCGGATCACTCTATGTCTAGAACATATCGTGACCATCGGATTAGAATATTTACAAATGCATACTAATGCATACTAAAGAAACACACTTTTACCTAACGGATATATTACACAAGTTGATCTTAACTAACTCTTAAGTGTCTAAATATCCTAACAGTACGTGAAGCACCTTTCTATATACCTCAAGGGTATGTGAAAGGCCGTTTGATATACCGACGGTACGTGGAAGAACCGCGCGAGTCCCGGGATGTAATGCAGACAAGTAACGACAGCTCCTATGCTTAACGACGCCCGAACACGTCTCTAACTTATCACTCAAATTGCTATGTAAATTTTAGCCTAGTACTACCGTTAATTTTATCTTGTGCGTTTAGGTGGAACCGTGGAGTGAAAACTTGAATTTAAAGAAGATGCACCCTGATCTATATGACAATGCAAGTTTTCCTCTTCAATGAAATTCTACCTAAGAGAGGGAGAGAGATTTACTTTTCTTCCAAAAAATGCAAACCCAAATGCAAATGCAATTCTACCGTTTCAAACAAAAAGTGAAATATCAATGCACCCCAAATAATCTTTAAAGTAAATAAGAAAGAGATCTAGAGAACATATAACATAAATCAAAATGTTTCCTATCTTTTCATGCTTGAAAAAGACGCATAAAAACTCAATGGAAAGATGATTTCACTAACGTTTCCAAACAAATCTAACTCTAATGCACGCAAAGATGAAAACATATATTTCTTCTCAATGAAAGTAAGATCTAGAATTTCAAACAATCATGCATTAAACAAGAATAAAATCGTTCAACGAGCTTGCAAATAAAACAAAAGAGAAAGAAAACTAAAACTTCTCTTTGAAACAGACAAGGAAACGAAGAACCAATCTTTCCTACCAAGCACTAAAAAAATCAGCATGCGGAAGGAAACAAGAATCACCCAAGCAAAGAAAGACTCAAAACAACATGGATCACTCACGCATTCCAAGTTCAAAACAAACCAAAGCCTACACATGAAAATGAAATGTATATTTCCAATTCCAAAGAATGATATCTACAGAGAGGAGAAAGATGTTTCAAGTAGAGAAAAGAATGTAAAATCTAATGCAAGAAACACAGACTCTCTTTGAATGCAGAAAGAATATAACACTCAAAGCGACTGCAGAATATACAATTCATCAAAAAGTAAGCCAAAAAATGAAAAAGTAAGCCAAAAACACACAAAAATGAAAATACAAAGTCCTGGAATAGGGCCTACCTGGCACAGTGTAGATGAAGCTGCCGATAGGTGGTTGTGAGGTAGAACCGCTTCTTAACTCACTAGATTCAGGCGGTGGCACCGCGTACTGCTAACTAGACTCAGGCGGTGGCACCGCTCCTTGCCAACAGAACATGTGTGGCTCCCTGTAAAAATCCAACACACAAAGAGAACGAAGGATCCAGTCAGAAAAAGTCTAGATCAAGGAAAATACTGTTGAATTGAGTATGGAAACAGAGCATAAAAGACCGAAATGACTCAGATCTAAATAGATCTGGAAATTTCAAACCCAAATAATGCAAGTCAGAAAGTAGATCTGACTGAAGAGAGTTGAAGAAAACAAAGCCTAGATTCAGACAAGAGTTGCAGACTAAGGGAGATCAGAACAACTGATACACTAATTCCCCAACGGAGTCGCCATATATTTTTAGCGGGAATATTTCACCTCCTGTAGACATCAAGGTGTTCCATTGGTCTGAATGGTTCAGATCCAAAACAAATAGAGGACAGAGCTTGAAGACTCTCCCTAGACATTGTAGATATCTGGAATACAAGGCTTTGACAGTTCCCCTATGTACCTGCAAAAAATCTCAACACGAAACGAATCGAGGAAACCAGAATATGATCTACTAATATATGCTAGTAACTAAGGAATCTAGCAACATATATATGCGAAATCACAACAACAACATCATATGTGGGACAGAAATCAACTTGCATTAGAAATATGAAGAAGTTTACAACCAAGCCTTAGTATTGACATGCATCTCCATGAAACCAGCTCTTCATCCCCAAAAGCTCCGACTCTAGCTCTCTATGCTCTCTCCAAATGAGCTTGGACCAAGAATCAAGCCAACAGCATAACAATACCTTCAATGTTCTCCCCTCAACCATGGCTATGAGCTCATGTTTATAAGGCTAGATGGATAGAGATGGTTGAGAAATTAGTGGGTGAGGTGGCCTCTAAGATCCTAGGATGAGGGATCTCGATCTCAACCAACCCACAATAGTAGGGATAAGGTAGTACACGAGACTTATCATCTAGAAGTCTCGAGAAACTTCTCTTTTTCCCTTTTTACCCAGGGTACCGCGCTTCTCCTTCTATGACAGAGCGGTTCTGGTAATAACCGCCTATGGACTAAGGGCAATGGGCGGTGGCACCACTTGTGGACAACCGATGAAAGGCGGTGCGAGTAGGGGTACCGCTCCTGGATAAAGGGGCATGAGCGGTGCTGGGAATTTGTATGATAGATTGATGAAAAACCATTTAGTTTCCACTCTAGAAGCTGGGATTCAGGGCAAGTAGGTATGTCAAATGTCTTATCACATGATGGTGACAGGATTTTGGTATAACAAGTCCTTCCTACATATAGAATGTATTACAAAAATTAAACAGATGTAAGAAATAAAAATGAGATAGGGTTTACAAGGGGATCTATAGTATAAGTAGGTCTTCCCATGATCATCTTTCAAAAATACTCAAAATAGTATTATTTACAATAAAATACACAGAGAGAGCTATGTAGAGAATGAAACATTTCATCAATTCAATATGTGAAGTATAAAAAATAAATACTGCAATGATTGCAGAGTTTGGCGCTTTTAATATTCAATTCAAATCATAATTTATTAGCAACTCCTTGGGCCTACTACTGTTTTTTTTATTGCAAATACCACTACACAATTGCCTTCATGTGCCTCAAATATTCCATTGGTCTAGTTGTCCTTGGTCATGTATTATTTATAAACCCTGCAATATTTCCATAAGTTTTTGGGCTTCCATCAATATATATAGTTTCTCATTTATTTTGATTAGACTCTTTTATTTGTATATAGTTTTCATAAAATATATATCTACCCATGCTTTTCATATATTGTGCAAGGCTAATCCAAGTCCACCAAGTCAGTGAGTTAAGGTACAAATGGGATGGTTATAGAGAAGGTCATCAGGGGGAAAATCTAGTCAACTTGTTGTTATCTTCCCTAGGTTCCCTCCCACCTATGAGAGACACCTTTGGGTAATATGCCTAATAAAATGGACCCTAAGCTACCTCGCTCTTAGACATTTTCAACATATTTCATACACCTTTGGCTAAAATCCATGATCTAGATGATGTTCGAAAGTGAAAGGGAAAGGTGCCACAATCATCCCTTTGGTTCCAGTCTTGGCACATACCACCATGAAATAATGGACATACTAATAAGCTGGTCTCGACCGTGTTCACTACAAGATTATTTTGGTTCCATAAATGTTAACCACTATGTTTCAAATCTATAGTGACTAAGGGGAACTGTTAGGATTCCTATCTCCAAATTTCTAGCCTAAATACAAAATTATTTTGGTCCTCAAGTGAGGAATATTAATGTGTTAGGTTAGGGTTGATTTTAGGCTCCACTTGGGGTCATGGACCAAGAAATTTTGAGATTAAGGTGTGAAAAGGGTGTGCACAAGTGGCGTGTACAACTAAATGATTAGAAAGTAATGAAGAAAAAAACATGATAACTTTCAATACTTAAAACTAATGTTTCTTTCCTGGAATAAAGTGTACAATTTCTTTAGAATGCAAAGTACCACTACCAACAAGCAACATCAATCACAAATGTCGATGAAAAATGAACAATCAACCAATGATGGGTTTGCAAACTATTACAAGTCTAATAAATTGTAATAACATTTACATGTTCGACATTATTGTAGATGTCACTATCGTTACATATTCAACATATTCCATTAAGAATTATCATCATAACTAAGCTTGAAAGGTCACTTATCTTACAAGTATTTCACATATAAACACTAGGAGCATTCCTCAAATCATACACATTGAACTCATGTTTGCCCAATGCTTTGTATCTCTTTATCAAAACAACACATATTTATCTTTTACCTATTAATTCTATTAGATATAAAACCTAGTCAAATTCAAACAAATCTAGAACTAGATCCTTCTCATTTGCACATGATCACTCATTCAAAGAAATAACCAAAGGCTTTGGAGGGATCCATTCTTGAAAAATAACGTGGATGAAAATCCAATTGAATATTGAAGAAAAATGTTACTTTTACTCGTCTCTAAAAATTATAAGACTATTAAGGAAAGAGTAGAGGAATATCTAACAGTCAAATGTATGCCCAAGGACTGCAACATCTACATATATTGTGTGCAATGATAAAAATTTCAAAGTAAAATATGTTACTATCTTAAAAAGGAATTAAATAGAATCTATACTAAGGGAGAAACTATTTTGGAGATGTGGTAGAGTAAGAATCTTTGGTCTTGGGTCTACAATAATATCATGCACTAAATATCAAACAACTGAGTCTTTGGTGATGTCAACTTGATCAATAATCAATCCCAAGAGACATATAAAGTGAATCATCTATTTCTTCACAAGTACAATAATAAACTAAACATCTTTTTTGAATTTCTTGAAGTATTAGCCACTAAATTCATTCCTATAGAATAAAGATATAAGTAGAAACAATGTTATTCATAACACAATCAAACATCAAACCATATTTAATGAAAGTGTCAGTGAGACCTTATGTGAACAATAATGACCAGTTCTATAAATTTTTAGAAAGTGATGATCCACTTTTTCATTTTCTTATAAAAGTTGAAGAATTTTATATATGTTGGCTGAAGCTAATGAAAATATAAATAAAATCAAAACCAAAGGAAAATCCTTCAAATCCTGTCTAACTCAACTAAATAAACGAGGTTACCAAGGGACTTGTTTCCTTAGAGTGTATGTTTGACGAAAGTGAGAGTGTATGTTCGACCAAAATGAAGTGTTGAAGCATTTAGAGCCTTCATCCTTATTATGCAATAAATGATGGAAGTGAATGTTTGTATACTCAAAACACAAAACTCTTGAGTCAAAGGTTCTATGTTCACTAAGGAAGAGTAAAATTAGTTCATGGATTTATTCATTAGTATTAGAAGGTTTGTGATTGGTATTATAAATATATTAACATTTATAACATAAAGATAATCCACCATACAATTATACTCAAACTCAATGATAATAATTTTAGGTATTATCGAAGAAGGGTAAACCCCCATTGGGAAATATCCATAAAGAAAGACGTCAATTTTTTTTTCATTTCTCAAATTATTTGTCCTATATGGCATTCATCTTCAATTAGAAAATTTAGTACTCGTTATCAATGAGAAATTAGACTTTACATTGATGTTTGGAATTTGAATTTAGTGCTCGTTATCAATGAGAAATTAGACTTTACATTGATGTTTGGAATTTGACTTAAGATATCTTCGTTGGAGGATAACTTACCTCTTCATTGAATGGAGGAGTTGTACAACTAAAATTTTGGTCTTTTTTAGGACTCGACATAACCTTATATTGGCTTCTAGGTTTTACACATGCCACTTGGGGGATGTTTATCCTAGTTGGACCAAATTCTTACAATGAGGTATAATGATAATATTTGGTCTTGGGTATACAATAATATCATGCACTAAATATCAAACAACTAAGAGTCCTTCGTGATGTCAACCTCATCAATAATCAAGTTCAAGAGGCATATAAACTGAATAATCTCTTCCTACACAAGTGCAATAATAAATTAAACCACTGAGTTCATACCTAGAGAATTAAAGATAGTAGATATATTGTTCGTCAATATACAAACAAACATAAAACCATATTTAATGAAATTGGAACCAAAACCTTATGTGAACAATAATGATCATTTCTATAATTTTTTGAAAGTTATGATACACTTTTTCATTTTCTTATAAAAGTTGAAGAATTTTATCCTATGTTGGTCAAAGCTAATGAATCTCTCAGTAAATTTGGATGAATATAAATAAAATCAAAAGAAAAAGAATATCCTTCAAATCCTGTCTAACTCAACTAAGTAAATTAGATTACCAAGGGACTTGTTTCCTTATAGTGTATGTTTGACCAAATTGAAGTGTGGAAGCATATAGAACCTTCATACCTTATGATGCAAGTGGATGCTTGTATAATCAAAATCCAAAAACATTGAGTCAAGGTTCTATGGAGGAGTTGTAAAACTAAACTTTTAATATTTTTTTATAGCATTTTTGGATTATTTATGACTCCACATAACCTTATATTGGATTCTAGGTTCTACACATGCCACTTGGGGGATGTTTATCCTAGTTGGACCTAATTGTTACATTGAGGTATAATGAGAATATTTGGTCTTGGGTCTACAATAATCTCATGCACTAAATATCAAACAACTAAGAGTCCTTGGTGATGTCAACCTGATCAATAATCAAGTCCAAGAGGCATATAAACCGAATAATCTCTTCCTACACAAGTGCAATAATAAATTAAACATATTTGAAGAATCACTTGAAGTATCAACCACTGAGTTCATACCTAGAGAATTAAAGATAATAGATATATTGTTCGTCAATATACAAACAAACATCAAACCATATTTAATGAAATTCGAACCAAAACCTTATGTGAACAATAATGATCATTTCTATAATTTTTTGAAAGTGATGACACACTTTTTCATTTTCTTATAAAAGTTGAAGAATTTTATCCTATGCTGGTCAAAGCTAATGAATCTCTCAATAAATTTGGATGAACATAAATAAAATCAAAAGAAAAAATAATATCCTTCAAATCCTGTCTAACTCAACTAAGTAAACCAGATTACCAAGGGACTTGTTTCCTTATAGTGTATGTTTGACCAAATTGAAGTGTTGAAGCATCTAGAACCGTCATCCCTTATCATGCAATTGTTGCACCTAGAAATATCACATTGTGTAGAAGCCTCCATGAGAATTTCACTTTGCCCTTTAACCTCCCAGAAATCCTGGCATGTGTCATCTTGGTCACTTTTTTCCTTGACCTAGAAGGGATGGCGCTTTTTGGTGTTTTGCATAGAGCGTTGTTGACGCCTGGCCTAGTTGAGCAAAAGGTGTCGTTTTCCCTCTCCTTTGAAAAAAACCCTAGGTCGATGCTCCTGACAGTTCTGCTAAAAGCACTGGTCGTCAGTTAAAAGGAAAAAATAGATGTTTCTAGAAGCTTCCGTACGGGAGCCTTCGTGGAATTAGTTCCTATATTCCTGGGAGAGGTGGCATTCGCCTCCCTCACCTGTAGGGATCTCATTATATCCTTTTTCCAAGTCATCTCTTGAGTTCTAGGCCTATAAATGGAGCCTTCATGAATAGAGTGGAGGAGGCCAGAAAAAGCATCCTTATGCTGCTAGTTTGAAGTCTGAATCAGAGGAAAAGTAGAGGTAACTTTTGTTTGGAGAGGTCTTCATAGTCATAGGATTTTGTAGACATTCTTGATTGAGACAGAAGCCATCGACATCAAGGATTTTGGTTGTACTTCTTTCTCATCCATATATTAATACAAAGACATTTTCCTTTCCTGTATTTGATTGTAGTGTTTGTAATTAAATATTATTGGATTCCTTGATCACCAATATGGATAGTCAGTTATCATGATGCTCTCATCCCTTTTGTTTGTCTTGTGATCTCTTTTGCAGATATTGAAATGTTTCAAGGACTATCTGGAGAGAAGACAAGCGGATCCGAGGTTGAGGTATAATGTGTTTTATGTTAATTGATTTAATTATTCAAGGAAAGGATATGTTGTTGTCTCTTTTTGTTCTGTAGTTGTGTCTTACATTACAGAGGAACAAGCAGTGTCCACACTGGTTGAGAATTCATATCAAGAAAATTGGCAACCATACTGGGGATCTAGCTTAATCTAGTCAGATTTGGGGAAGATCCAATTAAATATGATGCAGATCCAGTCAGATATACAAACTCTAGTAATCATTCCATCTATGAAGGTTATTTCTCTCTCCTTTTAGTTGTTTCACTTAACAAGGTGAGTTATCCATCTCATGCTTCTGATCTTTTGCCTCTGTTCTGACTAGGTTTTTGCATTTTTTCAGTCAGCTCATTCTTTCTTGTTTCTCCTGCAAGTTTTTAGTCTTTTCAACCCACTACTCCATGACGCTTTTTCCTTTGGCTGACAGAGCATCAGTCCATTCTAGGATGCCTTTTATCTTCTTTACCGAAGCACCGACACCACCTTCTCCTTTTCTTGACAGAGCGTTGACGATGCCTTTGTGCAGAAATCTAGGAGCATCGTAGAAGCCTAGGACGCTTTGGTGCAGTGCCCTTCAGTGCGCCAAGGTAGGTCTTCAAAAACTGTCTGTTTACAAAAAAATTGTTCAAAAATTGGAATTTTTCTTGTCCTCTGAGCCTTTTTAGCTTGGTCTGCTTGATTGCTTACTGTCTGATTTACTGGTTTTTGTGAGTGTGATTCTTTGTTTGAGCTCAGATCCAAAAAATTCTATCTTTTGTATTGTCATAAACGAAATTGGAAGCATAGTTTGATCTTGTTTTTTTTAGTGAAGTAACTTAAAATTTCCTTTTGAAAAGAAAGTCTATAGCCTCTTCCTAGAAGATTAGTTTCTTTTGTAGAAAAGACTGCTTTGCATGCCTCATATTTTCTAGAAAAATACAAAAATAATTTTTTATTTTTCTCTTGTTTATGCTTGCGAAAATTGTTTGTTTTTTCATTTGCATGAGTGATTTAGAAGGATAAGTCTTTTTGACACTGTAGCAAAAATCAGTTTTGCATGCACATTAGAAGCTTAGTTTTCTCTCTGTCATTTTCAGAAACTTTAGAGTGCTTGTTTGAAAGAGTTTTTGTATTTTGAAAGGATTTCCTTTGCATTTCTTTATTGGATCTTGTTTTCTTGTTGGAAACAACTTTCTTTTCGTATATTGTTGAAAAGAAAAGAAAAAGGTTTCTTCCTTACCCTAGTTAGTTCTCATCAAAGTCAAAAAGTGCATTTACATTTAGATTATTTTGCATCATTGGAGATAACATTCCACAAACATTCACCTAATCGTCCAGATAAAATTAATGGTAGCTTTAGGTCTAAAATTGTATAGAAACTTGAGTGATATGTTAGTGATGTGTTCGGGCGTCGTTAAGCATAGGAGTTGTCATTACTTGTCCGCACTACAACCTAGGACTCGCGTGATTCTTCCATGTACTGTCGGTATATCGAACGGCCTTTCACGCACTCTTGAGATATATAGAAAGGTACTTCACGTACTTGATTGTATATCGAAAGGCCCCCTGTGAATGGTTGTGCATTAGATAGCACTACTACTGATTTGAGCTCCCACGTACCTTGCGTATATCAGGAGACCCTACTAGGATACCCTGACCATTTGAGAAAATCCCTTTGGCCATCTTGTGTGGAGCAATACACCAAAAACAACATTCGGGGAGAATACTACGCACGTACCCTTGAGATATATCGCGAGTTGCACGTACTTGAGAATCCTAGTGAGAGACCGGCTATTCTGAACCCATCCTATCATTTAAGTCTGCTTGTGACCTTTATCTTTGCATAGGTTTTGCTTGTGTGTTTTTATCCTTTTTGATCTAGGTTAGGTAACTTCAGCCACTTCCATGGTTGAGCAACTTGCGAGACATCAATCTCATAGATTGTCGGGTTTATCTCCCGACTCTCCTCCTACCGTGGAAGGACAAGAAGGAGTAACCATGGAACAACCAGCTTCTACTAATGTTCCTGTAGGAACTGCCTTAGCTAGTGAAACCAGAGAATATTTCATTGTTTACACAAATCCTTTGGTTCAAATCCCTCTTGCAGCTGATGCTTCTGTGCATCCACCGTTGGAAGGCCGTGTCGATAGCCCTACTCCACCAGATTATGGCCCAGATTCTCCTTTTTGGAGGACTTCTATGGGCCAAGCTATTTCTAAATTCGGGGTTATTAGACCTTCACCAGGGAATCCTCCTTTGGGAGAGGAGGAACAGAGAATAATTAGCACATCTCTTGATCGAGCTCGTAACTTTTTAGAGAGAGTAGAAAGAATCATTCCTCCACCCGTGTCTCGTTATGAAACTGTATTGGCTCATTTACCTTGTAATACAGATCCCTAGCCTTTATTTGAAAGTAAACCTTCTCTTGAAGGTCATTCAACCTATGGTGAGACTTCCCGCAAACCATGGCCTGAAGGATATCATTCATTAGCTCAAGTATTAGGTCCCATGGCCTAAAGGATATCATTCATTAGCTCAAGTATTAGGTCCTATTGATGACATTTTACTTATGGTGTTCATCCAATTCTTTGATGGACGGTTCAATCCATCTAAGGATTTTTCAAAGAACCCTCACTGGTATTGCTGCAAAGTGGTACATCAAGTTACCACATCACTCTTTTTGTGACTTCAATGCTTTAGCAATGGTGTTTTTAACACACTTTCAATTTCCAATCCGATATTAAACAGGTACAGACCTTTTGACTTCGCTTCGATAAACCACATCAACTCACATCTCCGATCATATCCATGAATGGAGACAAAGACAAAGGTTAATTAAGGCCCCCATTCCTGATCAGTTGCTCACTGATTGGTTTACAAAGTCTTTACTTCCACCTATTGCTAGATATGTTTCCATGGGAGGCGATGTTACTGAGGAACAAACTATTAGACGCGATCAATACCTAGACTTGGTTTACTCCCAGTTAGGTACTCTGTATGATCTGATTCCCCATGCTCCTTGACCTACAACTGATCCATCAATACCCACAACTCAACCACCTGCTGATGGCATACTTGGTTCAGTTCAAATGCAAACGACAACGAAATCTTCTAAGAAACAAAATCAAGATGCCACTCTGTCAAATCAACCAACACCATCTACCAAACATGTACCCTCTCCTGTTGCTTCCACTGAAGTAAACGTGATCCAATCAAATGAATCTTCCAGCGGAAAGAAGAAAGGAAAAATAAATCTAAAAAACCTGATAACCAACAGGAAGGAAATAAAACACAGAACTCAGATGTTGATTCAAAAGGTAAGCGAAAGGTAAAATTTCCTTGTTTAATCTGTGGAGGTGACCAGTTTACAAAAGAATGTCCTAATCCTGAGGAAGTTAGTAATTTTTTGAAAACTTAACCCACCCCAATAGTCTTGAAAGATCCTTTCCCTTCCCAGCAGCAATTAATTGATCATAAGTCCTTAAACGAAACTTCTTCCTCCATCTATGAAGTTTGAATGATGTCTAGTGAAACGATTAATTTAAATACAAGAGCACACAGCTATGACCCTCCTCCGGAAAAGAAACCTGATGATATTCCATCTGAAAAACCCTCAACTTCCACACCTCCTCTTAATAATGGTATTCATATTGAAAACCCTATACCAGAAGCAATTTTTCTTCCACCAAAGGATATTCTACGTAAGTCCATAATCAATCCTAATGCTCGTGCCGCCCAATATTATAATATTGTTGAAGATTTGGCCTAGGAACCTTGCGCTATGTCGGCTTTAGAAGTACTTCAAACCTGCCCAACTCAACGAAAAAACTTGCTTACCTCCCTTGGAGCTATGGATCCCGAGAATAGTAATATCATCACTTTCAAACTAGATGATTTCAAGACGAGACTCTCACATTAGTTAGCTTTCCAGATCGCTACCAAGATTGCTAGAAATACTATCCATTGTACCGTTTTGGATGAGGGTGCCTCTACATTAGTTATGTCTTTATTTTGTTGGAGAGCCATTGGTTCTCCAGAAATCAACCATTCACATACCACTCTTAAGGCTTTTGATGGTCGCGGCTTTCAACCCTATGGGTTACTACCTGTCATCCATGTTGAATTAGGGGGAAAGTCATTCTCCATTCATATTGAAGTCGTCAACGCTCCTTTGGATTACAACTTACTCCTAGGTCGTAACTGGGTTTTATGCTATGCAAGCTGTGGCATCGACCGTTTTTTGGATCGTCCAGTTCCCATTCCAAGGAAAGATTGTTACTATTGATCAATTAGATTTCATCACACCTAGTGCCATTAAAAATGATGCAAATAGTGTTCTGCTCCTGAATACCCCATAGTATAAGGACATTGGAGTAGGTATTATCAAAGATTATTCACTAATGGGAGTCTTTCCCTCATCTGATCCACCTCCTGCTGCACAAACTGCATCTATTAACATGATTTCTACCTCTCATACAGACAAAGGAAACACAATTGCTGATGAATCAACATCCTTTCCCCCTTTCGAGGAAATTTATAATGCAATCCAAGCTACCAGTGATTCCCTCACCAATGACCACTTGTTGGTGACCTCAGACCGCTATCACATGCCATACTAGCTCGAAAACCCCTCCCCATCTCTAGATTATGTTTAACACGCAATTCCTACAGACGAATCTATTATGGAAGTTATGTCATTAGAAGAAATGCCTTGGGAAGATTATCACCACAGATCTTCTTTCCTCCCCCCTTTCCATATGGTAGAAGACCAAGTCACCTCCATGGTTTCATCTGATATAGTCCTCAACCCTCAATCTCTGATCCTCACTCGTAGTGTCGATTCTGAAGGAAAATTATGCAACATCACAAAAACTATGCCTATAGAAATATCAGTGAAACCTGGTGTTTCGGAGAACATTTTCATCGGACAGAACTCTTCACCCGAAGAGGTTGAAACATACACGACCCTTTTTAAGGAATTTAGAGATGTCTTCGCATGGACATATGAAGAAATGCCAGGGATTTATCCCTCTATCGTTGTTCATGAGATCAAAACTTACCCTGATGCCAAGCTCGTCCATCAGAAACTACAACAGGTCCATCCAAGAAAAGTAGCCGCTATTAAAGAAGAAGTTGAGAAACTTCTCAGGGATGGTTTCATTTACCTCATCCCATTAACTGAATCGGTGTCCAACATAGTCCCTGTGAACAAAAATAGGGTACTATTAGGGTTTGTATCGATTTTAGGGATTTGAATCAAGCTTGTCCAAAAGACAACTTTCCCACTCCCTATATCAATCAAATAATCGATAACTTTTCCAGAAGCGTTATTTTTTCCTTTATGGATGACTTCTCTGGCTATAATCAGATTGAGATTCTCCCGTCAGACCAACACAAGACAACATTTATTTTCCCTTGGGGTACTTTTGCTTATCGTAAACTTCCTTTCGGTTTAAATATTGCTGGCGCGACTTTCCAATGTGCCATGTCATATGATTTTTATGACATTAAGCATGTTGTGGAACCCTACCTTGATGACCTTCCTGCTCATTCCAAGTAGCGGGATATTCATGTCGATCATCTGAGAGCTGTGTTTCTTTGATGTCGTCATTTTAATATTCGTCTAAATCCCCATAAATGTGTTTTCTGTGTGGAAGCTGGCCGACTTCTTGGTTTTATTGTTTCCAAAGATGGAATCCATATAGATCCCTTGAAAATTGAAGCTATCTTAGCCCTACCTAATCCCACGAACATAATTGAACTCCAAAGTTTTCAAGGGAAGGCAAAATTTCTACGTCATTTCGTCTGCAATCATGTAGAAAGGACACATGGTTTCATGAGGTTGCTTAAGAAAGATACCCCTTTTGTCTAGGATGATCTCGTGCAACGCACGTTTTATAATCTTAAACATGCACTTACCCATGCACCAGTGTTGCAACCACCAAATTATGCTAAGGATTATTCCTTGTATTTGGCTGCATCCTTGTCTACTATAGGCATGGTCCTTGTTCAAAGAGATGAACACGAACAAGAACATGTGATTTATTACGATAGTAAGAGTCTTTTGGACTCTGAAACTCGTTAATCACATGTGGATAAACTTGCTCTGGCCACGACCATTGCGGTCTAGAAGTTCCGTCATAATATTTTTCTCCACACCACCAATGTTTACACAGATTCCAACCCCATGTACTACGTTCTTTCATGTCAATTGGTTGGGGGAAAATACTCACGTTGGATTGTGATTCTCCAAGAGTTTGAGCTAGAATTCACCAAAAGTACTTCCAAGAAGTCCCTCATTTTTGCAGAGCTTATATGTGATCTTCCCCGTACTACTGAGACTACAGAGCCCTTTGATTCATTGTCTGATGAATCATTGTTTCTCATTAGTATGACTGATTCATGGTACAAAGATATTATTTTGTATCTCTAGACCTTGCGATACCAACCTACTGCCTCTTGTGATGAACGTCATCGCATCGGCCACCAGGCCAAAAGCTATCTTATTCTGAATGATACCCTATATCGCCGTGGTGTTGACTCTATATTACGACGCTGCCTTACACATGAAGAGGCTGAGATCGTTATGAATGATTGCCATGCTGGAGCTTGTGGCGATCATCTCTCAGGGTTGGCTACTGGCCAAAAAATCTTCCGTGCTGGGTACTTCTGGCCTTCTATTTTCAAATATTGTATTGAAAAAATCAAGAAATGCCCACCATGTCAAATTTTTACTTCCAAGAAACGCACATGTCCAGCTCCGCTCCATCACGTTGTAGTAGTTGGCCCCTTTTCCAAATGGGGCATAGACTTCATGCACTGTAGACCTACCTCAGTCGGGGGGCATGGCTACATTATCGTGGCCGTGGACTATTTTACAAAATGGGCTGAGGCAATGCCCACATATGCCGAAGATGGTAGGACTGCTGCATTATTCTTATTTAACCATATCATTGCAAGATTCGGGATTCCTAGGGCCATTGTGACCGACCATGGGTCACATTTTCAAAACAAGATGATGGCAGAGCTTAGTGTAAAAGTAGGGTTTTGTCACGATAACTCTACACCATACTATCCTCAGGCCCATGGCTAGGTTGAGGCTATAAACAAAGTATTAAAAACAATGCTTTAGTGGATGGTAGGGCAAGCCAATTCAAACTGGCATTTACAGCTCTTCTCTGCACTCTGGGCCTATAGGACTATTGTCAAAACTTCCACTAATTTTACACCCTTCTAATTAGTATACGGATTGGAAGCTACTCTCCCGATAGAATGTGAAATCCCTTCTTTAAATCTTGCAGTGGAGCTATTACCCAACACCACTATATATGAAGAAATATTCCTATATCTGAACAAACTTGATGAAACTCGACGTGATGCTGCCTTAGCTAATGAGGCACATAAACGAAGAATGAAGTTCCAATATGACAGGACTGTCCAACCCCGTTCCTTCAATGAATGATATCTGGTTTTGACCTATGACCGGAAGCATGACAAGCTGGAGGTAGACAAATTTGAGTCTATGTGGCATGGGCCCTATATTGTCAGTCACGTTTTAGAGAAGGGGGCATATGAATTGGTTGAGTATGATGGGATACCTTTGGGAGAGCCCCGAAATAGGCTTTACCTCAAAAGATACTATGCTTAGGTCATCTAGCATAGGGTCTTTGTAAATGTTGTTTATAGTTTTTTGTGTGTCTTAATATTTGAGAGGTGTGTCTTTTGTGTGATTTAAAATGTGTTTTTTCATAAAAACCTACTTATGCATGTCTTTTGTCTGATGGACATATGACTTCCTTCATTGGTTTTGCTGATGGTGCTCATCGATATACACTTAACCTTGCATTAGCAGCTTGGGTATTGTACTCTCCTACAAGTGAGCTGGTGAGTTCAAGGGGTATTCTTTTAGGTCCCTCCACCAACAATCTGGTGAAATATCAAGCCGTCATTGTATTGTTGATGAAATCCCTAGCTAACAATGTAAGGGAAATTAGGGTTTACCTAGACTCTGAACTAGTTGTTCAACAGCTTAAACGAGTCTACACCATTTGAAATCCCATGCTTCTTCATACTTTCCAAAGATTTAGGTTGTTAGAGAGGTCTTTTGAGCAAGTTACATATCATCACATCCCGAGACATTTAAATGTTGTGGCAGATTCCTTAGCTAACTATGTCTTAGATTGGCCCTATTTCTCATACTTAAAAGTCCATTTGAAAACATAAAAACATATGTAAATTCATAAGTAGATAAATCATTCCACACTTCACATTTTCCACACACAACTGTAAATATAAAAGTTTGTCATATATATATAAACGTTGTAGCACCGAGATACAAAATTTGGGCTGAAACATCTCTAGCTTTTAGTGCCCGTTCAGCACCATAAAAAGTTCAGGATACATATACATGAGGAAAAATCTGAAGCTTCAAAGCTTTCAGTAATACATATACAAAAAGTGAAGATCAAGGCAGACTAATCCTAATGATGCTCATGGTAGCATGGAATGTCTTGGGCCACTTTGCGGAGCAGCCTAGAGAACCGTTCGGAGACACCTGTAGTATGGCACTGATAACGCCTAGGTACCTCATCAGTGGTCATGTCAGGGATACCCACAGTCAAGTGTTGTAGGTTCTCCTCAAGATCTTTGAGCTCTTCTTCAGCTTCAGAGCGGTACACCATCATATCCCTAGTACCCGCTCGCGTAGAAATAGGCGACATCCCGATGGGACGGACGGATCCAATGTTTGCATGAAAAACATTTTTATCTCAGTACTACAGAAAATAAAAATGAAATAAATATAAAATTTCAAAAAACATAAGTGGATAATGTCTTCTTACCTCGGTCATCCCACACTTCCCCCTCAGGCAAGACTAGCTTCGGGTCATTTTGGAAGTCTGCCCCCTCATAGGCATAATCCTCCACCATAAGTAGCTGGTTTCTCAACCAGCGAAAGAACCCAGAACCGTACGTGACTTTAGGTCCTCCACCTCCGAGGCGAGGCATAGCTATCACCCATGCAAGCATCCTTGGATCTTCAGGATCCAGTCTGGTAATGGTAACATGGGGCCTCATGTGGGGTACCTGCTGTAAGATAAAAGACACCACCACTGCTTCGTAACCAAACTACTTCAGTGTCTCTCTTTTGCACTTGTTTATTTGACTCTTCATACACACCAGCATGCCTTCACACTAGTTGAAGACATTGGGCTCCATGCACTTCAAACCATATAGCATATGAGATCTGCTGATAAGGTGGGCAGCCCTAGTACCTACCACCTTGCCAATGGTATATACTACTGTCCTCAAAGGGAGATCCACTAGATACTTGATCCATAGCTTGCCCGATTAGGGCTCTGTACCCAATGAGCAATGTTGATCAATGATATCATCCAAGGATCCTTCTCCCCCTCGTGCTCTAGATAGAACCACAGGGCTTCCCCTCATGGATAAACTGGTTAGAAAATAAATATCCTCGATATCTATAGGAAGGATGTGGACTCCCACCACAAAATGCTCTTGGTCAGGATCCCACATGTCTATGATGTACTCTAGTAACCAGACATGTGCTTTCATTCTAGGGATCCGGAAATACTTAAGAAGCCCGCAGTTCCGTAAATCCTCAATGGTGGCTGGGTCATTTGTAGCCTGGGTGTCTGGGACTTCATGTTCCCTTTCTTTCCAAATTACCATGATGAACCTATGACATGCGAAATTCATAATTACAAATTATATCATGGCTAAAAGAAAGAAAGAAAAATAACATTATAAATTGCAAACCTAAGAAACATGAAAAATTATTTTTTGGTAGGTTTAGCTTTTTTTATTTTTCTTCTCTTTTCCACTGCGGCGCAGCTAGTCTTCGCGCACAAAGCACCGCAGTGCTTCTGCCTTTGGTGTGCAAAGCATTGGGCGCCTATCTGCTGTGGATAGAGCATCGACGACGCTCCTGTCCCAGCTTGACAGAGCGCCGTCGGGGGCGTTGGCCGACGGCCAAAAACCTTAAAAGAAGAAGTTTTTTACCTTCTAATGTGGTTCAAATCCCCTATTAGGATGGTTAATCCTCTATCCTATCATTTCCAAAGAAGAATTTATCATCTATCTTACTTTCAAACCATAAAAAACATTTTTAGAACTTGGAATTAAATAATGCAATAGAAACAAAATGACATTTATTGGACATAGAAAGAGTAAAAAGGATCAAATGCTTACCTCTTCTATGGAGAATGAAGCGACAATGAAGTGGAATTCCCTTGCCAAATCACCGGAATAACTCTTTCTATCAAAGCCAACTTCCAAAACTCACAAATGGTAAAAAAAAAGTGGTAAAAATAACTTACCTACCCTTTCTATTTATAGAATGTTTGGAGTTTTCAAAAATACATTGTAATTTATTTAATTATGAAATCCAAATTATGTTGGAAAAGTGGGTTTTTATTTTCTACTTTCTATAGTTTTAAAAAAATGGCTTTTAATTTTTTTTTTGTGTTTTTCCAGGTGAATATTGGGTTATGGTTATGATTCAAGCTATTTTTATCTTTTTTCGAGCTTAGAACAGAACTGAAAAAGTATTGAGCATCGTTTACACTTTTTGCATACTCATTAAAATTCCAGTAGAAAGATGTCGAGTATACTTTTTCGCTTTTTCAGACTCGTAAAAAGTGGATTATTAAAAAGGAACCTAGTTCGAGAGTTATATTTAAGCTCTTTTCAGTCTCCTCAAAACACAAAAAGATTTCCAAGTGAACTTGTTACGTTCACGCTTGTAAAAGAATTAGAACGAGCAACTAGTCGGGGGTAGGTTATCTCTTTTTTGGACCGACTGGCCTAGTTTACGAAAAAGGATATTTTGGAGTCTTCTTAGTCATTTTAGAATCTCTAAACATGAAATGATAAATGAGTTTGATTTCGTCGGGCTCGTAAAATTATACGATGAAAGACCCTATTTGGGAATGAACCCCTCCTTTCTCAAGTTCGTGAAAAATATGAGAATGGACTCATCGCTTCATGAGCTTCAACAAGTGTTTATTACCCTCTTTAGACTCGTAAAAATGGAAAGAGGTACTCACCTTTTGGGGTGGGGAAAATAAAGGAAAGGGTAATGGTTTTCATTAGTTTATATGGAAGTACTCTACAGTCCACCTTTGAACATGGCACCTGTTTGCATTTGCATCTCTGAATAGTTGGGTTTTTTAGCTTGTCTCTGAGTTGATCCACTTTTGTGAGTCACCTAACTCCTTTGAGTCAATTCAAAGAATGCTTTGTCAAATTGATTGCATTACACCTGGTTCTATTCTTGTTTTATTCAAAACTGCCAAGTCATGTGTCGTGCCATCAAATTGTTCAAAGGATGTCTCTCCTAGAATCATAACTCATCAGTAACTTCACTTGTCCTTAAGTGTCAGTCATTGTATGGGTCAGTCCATTACTTCAAATCAACTTTTGTTCCTAGTTTTGTGTCAGTGGGAATCATCATGGCCCTCCTGTGACGAGTCTAATCCTGTAGACTTCAAATCATTATCCAGGGATTAGACCTAGAAACCTAGATAGTACCTTGGGCCTGCATGCCTCAACGGCAGGTTACCTCGCTTTCGACATGAGTTTACATCATTTACTCTTGATTGGAAGATCTCATCGAGTGTTCGACTTCAAGTCCTTTATTCACATTCAATGGTATGTACTGACATACCTTGGGGATCATTGACATCAATGATGTTTACCCTCGCACTTGTTAACAATTTACATCATTGACTGGTAATCAAGTGGTTTCTACCATGTTCGACATCAATACATTGTAATCACATGGTTAGATTCATATAGCTTGGAGATCAGAATGAAGACCCTGAGTGGTTAGGCTAACATCATTATTGTCTATGCTCAAGTCGCATTTGGAGATCATTTAGAGTCATGACACGAATCCACATTGTATGTTTGGTGGTTGTGTTCTATATCTGACATTGAGAGGCATAGATCTACTTTGTATATCTCATAGCTATGTCCTACTTCTTGTAGTAGTTGTTCATGGATCTATAGTGTATCTTTAGTAGCCATGGCATGGTCATAATCATAGATCTACAGTGTATTGGTGCACAGCTATGATTGGGTTGGATAAAGTCAGTCACTAGTCCTATATAG
Organism: Pseudotsuga menziesii; assembly: GCA_001517045.1. Classification (NCBI taxonomy): domain Eukaryota; kingdom Viridiplantae; phylum Streptophyta; class Pinopsida; order Pinales; family Pinaceae; genus Pseudotsuga; species Pseudotsuga menziesii. Next base: position 212,249 of record LPNX010152318.1, on the reverse strand, counting down.
TCTATCTCTCTTTTCCTTTGTATCAAAAGGAAAACTTTGCAAACTATTTCACCTGTCGCCTTCTTCTAGCTTCATACTTTGGGGGGCATTCTGTTGCACCTGGAAATATCACATTGTTTAGCAGCCTCCATGAGAATTTCACTTTGCCCTTTAACCTCCCAGAAAGCCTGGCATGTGTCATCTTGGTCACTTTTTTCCTTGACTTAGAAGGGACGACGCTTTTTGGTGTTTTTCATAGAGCGTCACAGATGCCTGGCCCAGTTGAGCAAAAGGCGTTGTTTTCCTTCTCCTTTGACAAAAACCCTAGGTCGATGCTCTTGACAGTTCTGCTAAAAGAGTCGGTGGGCAGTTAAAACGAAAAAAGAGATGTTTCTAGAAGCTTCTGTATGGGAGCCTTCATGGAATTAGTTCCTATATGCCTGGGAGAGGTGGCATTCACCTCCCTCACCTGTAGGGATCTCATTCTACCCTTTTTCCAAGTCATCTCTTGAATTCTAGGCCTATAAATGGAGCCTTCACGAAGAGAGTGGAGGAGGCCAGAAAAAGAATCCTTATGCTGCTAGTTTAAAGTCTAAATCAGAGGCAAAGTAGAGGTAACTTGTGTTTGGAGAGGTCTTCATAGTCATAGGAGATTGTAGACATTCTTGATTGAGACAGAAGGCATCAAGACAGAAGCCATCGACATCAAGGATTTTGGTTGTACTTCTTTCTCATCCATATATTAATACAAAGACATTTCCCTTTCCTGTATTTGATTGTAGTGTTTGTAATTAAATATTATATGATTCCTTGATCACCAATATGGATAGTCAGCTATCATGATGCTCTCATCCCTTTTGTTTGTCTTGTGATCTCTTTTGTAGATATTGAACCGTTCCAAGGACTATCTGGAGAGAAGACAAGCGGATCCGAGGTTGAGGTATAATGTATTTTATGTTAATTGATTTAATTATTCAAGGAAAGGATATGTTTTTGTCTCTTTTTGTTCTATAGTTGTTTCTTACATTACATAGGAACAAGCAATGTCCGCACTGGTTGAGAATTCCTATCAACAACAATGAATTATACAAGTGGATGCTTTTATAACCAAAGTAAAAAAATATTGAGTCAAGGTTCTATATTCACTAAAGAAGAGTAAAATAGGTTCACGGATTTATTCATTAGTATTAGAATGTTTGTGCTTGGTATTACAAAGATATTAACATATATAACACAAATATCATCCAACATACAATTCCACTCAAACTATAGGTCCATTGTTTCCATATAAGACTACAAGAAACCAAAGCTTCATGTCATATATCAACTCCATAAAGAAAGGGCATGCAATTGTGAAACCATAGTGAAATAATTCAATTTCACTTGGAAACATTCATGGACAATCATAAGCGACAACACCTTGAAATGGTTGGTCCAATGAGAGTTCTATCTTCTCCCAAAGCATGTTTCTTAACGACCAATGCTATCGTTGCCCAAAAGTTCACTACCTGGGTTTTCTATACAAAGATACAACGAGTTAATTAGAAGAAGAGAGTAACATCTATGTGTATTGTCATTTTTTAGGAAACTATGGCTCCCCGCTTATCCCAAATGGTGTAATAATTTTTGGTCCATGTTTCTTCCAAACAATCAATTACTGGGGGGTTTCTGTGATGAGTTTATACTTAACGAACCCTTCTGCACCCAAAATATTTTTATGGATTCCCACTACACGGAGATATGATGGCATGATTTCAAATCAAGCTATTTCCTTAGGTACATATTGTCAAATTTGATGAGTTTATCTGCTAGAGAGATATAACATATATATGCCAACATAATGTGCATGAAGTAAACTACCAGGCATAAAATTAAACAGTGAAAGGAAAAATGAACTTACGGAACATAGTTGGGGAGGTAAACTTAGACATTTCATCACAACATTAAAAAATTTCAAGCAAAAATATTGGTTTAGGCATTGTATCTCTCTTTGTATCAATCTAGGTGGGCTCCCTTGTCGATTAGGGCATGGGTTATGCTTGTCTATTTGTATTTGGGATGGATCCCTTGTCAATTTATATCCATGGAAGGCTCCCCCATTGATCCAATCATAATATCACCTACCAATTTCCATTTTTTAGGGCTCCCCTGTCGATTAGGGAACATACTCAATTAGTTTGGGATCCCTTATCGATTAGGGCACAAGATCGATAAGTGTGGGCTCCTTGTCCAAAAACTCCATGGGTGTAATATGTGTTTGTTTAATATATATATATATTTGATGATGATGATTATGATGAAGATAACAATGATGACGAGGAGGACTGTTGTAATCTACAAGATTACATAGAGTTAACAGTAACACATTATACCAAATTTTAAGTATGAGAACATACATACAAAAAGGGAACAAGAAGGAATGAAAGTAATGATCACACCAACAACAAGTTCTTATATTATTAACATTTTATAATGTACAAAATAGAGATGCTAATCTCTATAACATCTGGATCAACAACCTAATTATATGGATCATACATTTAGTTAGACAATTGTAATTGACTTATTGCCTGCTAGTCATCCTAACCGACTCAACAATATAGGTACAAAAAATCATTGGTTGGTTAAGAGAACGCAATTGATTGGTCAAATAGGATCCCCCAACATATCCCCCACCCTAAAAATCTTCTTCTCCCCAAAGAGAACAGGGAGATATAAATTTTACAATTTTTTTTTTTATAGAAGTCAAGGTTGTTGAGAACTGGATGTTGTTCCAAGTGGAATTACTTCAACACATACTTTGACTATGTATTTGGAAGAGAGGATGAGGAGTCCTTGAAAATATTACTATTTGGCTAGAACATACTAAATATTTGTACTTACAGTCATAAACTCATATAGTTGTAATAGTCTTACTGCTATTGGCTGGTTCTACATGTTCTGAAGGTTTTTCTAAAAATATTGGTGTTGAAGCTATGCAACTCACATCAATCTGTATATTTGTCCTATTAGATGATTGAATTCATTATGTGCATTATTTGCTTCAAGCAACCATTGATGCTCCTTTCTCTTCAAGTCAACCACACGCTGTCGTTCCATTCATATTTGGTTCTCTAAAATTTGGGCAGTGTCTAGGTCAGTTGTACTCTAGATTATGCATGAGTCCAAAATTGTGGTCTGTAGGGCTTGAATTTCAATACATATTTTTCCATAATAAGAGTACCAATTATTTAGGACTAGACTCAATCGAGTCACCTGCACCTCATATTGCTTTAATTGCTTGTCCCATTCTTTGAACTTTTTAAACTCATCGACCATAAGTAGACTATATTCATACTACTGCTATTGTTTATGTTGATCAAGTACTTGTTGTAGATAGGTTATTACATACCCAAAAAGGCTATATATATTGGAAAGTGGTATCTCGATTTGGGGTCCTTGTATTGGTTCAATAACCTGGTCAACATTTGATGAGCATACCATCCAGATGTCATCCTGCTCATCCTTCATAGGTCTTAGATTTTTTTGCTTCAAATTATCTTTTATTATGCACTTTACTAGAAACTTTGATGATGTCATATAGCTCTTGGTCAGATGCTTTGACTAGTACAAAAATGCTTGTTGTTGATGTGGAAATGGCTTCATCCTACATGGTTAATGAAATTGTGATGGAAGTCTTTGGTTTCTTTTTATACCTTTTCCTTCATTCTTCTAACTCTTTTGTTGGTTGGCTGTACTAGTAAAATTTATTTGTTGAGAAACTTATGGAGTTGGGATCAGGATAGTTGTGACTAAGGTCGATGTTGTAGCAGTCACAAAGGGTAGGGATACAGGTATTTGGAGGGTACTGGTCAAGGGAATACATACGATGACTAGACTAAGGGTCATATTAATAGACAAAACAAGGGTTGATGAAGTAATATAGGATACAGTCGTTGGTGCAGTAAAAATAGGAAGAGTTGGTGGAGAGGTCAGTGGGGTAAGGAGAAACTTGGACTAAGGAATAATTGACTTGATGTGGTGGTTGGTGAAGTTAATATGGAACTGATAGGATACGGAGCTAATCCGGTAAGAAGTGGACTAGTTGAATGGATGAATGTTTCGACTGCAATATGTCGGGAAATTGATTTTACTGGCACTTATGTTATAGCGATGGTCGAGGCTCCTATTAGGATAAAAGTGGGAATAGTTTATAGGACGTGAGGATTGAATGGAGCTGAAATTTTTAGGAGGGATTTAATGGAAGGAAGCTTATTCTTTGTTTTGGGGCTTTAGAAATTGATGGTGGAGGTAGAATGGATAATTATTCTGGTGGGGTTGTTGCTTCAAGTACTTGGTGGATTGCAGTTAACTGGCTCAACTCAAGTAACGTGCTGGATAAGGTACTAAGAATTTTTGTAACTTCAATGGTTGAAGAAATGCTTTCAGGAGCTGAAGTCAGTAGATTTTCTTCTTCTAAGTGTGTCAAGGAAGTGGATGGGGATTCATCTAACACTTTTATAGGGTCCTCCTCTTGGGATTTTGGTTTTAACTTAAGCTTTTTATAAGGGGGTTGTGGAGATACTACAGTCCTTTAAATGTGGTTCATTGAAGTCTGGATCAAATCCTTCTTTGATGAGGGGATCCTCTTCATCATTTTCGGTCATTTCATCGGTTGTCTTGATGACTAATTCTTTCCTTTATCTATATGAAGGGACAATTAATAATGGTTTCTCTGCTAGTTCATCCTATGGACTAAATGTGGTGATATATAATGAATTTTCATACTAGGATTTTACCTCCTCATATAGGAGGGGTTGGATCAACTCCAAATGTGAAGGATAAGCCAGAGTTGGAATTGGAAGCACCATATTTGACTGTGAGGAGATATCATTAAATAAATGTTGTACATTTGGGTAATAATCTAATTGGTGGGGGTCTCCTCCTGCACCATATAAATACTAGACACTGGTGTGGTCGAGGTAAAGTTGGATGTGTGCCGATATGGACAAGTTGTGGTGGATGTGATGGCGTAGTCTCCATTGGTTGCACTTGGTCTTTACAACTTGGAACCAATGTTCCAAAAATGACTTAACATAGTCGGATCCTTTTGGCGATCCTTTCGGTGCAAATATTTTGAAGTTATTCATTATTGAGGCTTTTGTGTTAGTAGATATTTGTTCATTGACTGATGTTATTCTTTCCCTTTCTATCCATATAAGCACGATGGGTACTTGATTGCTTGACTTGTTTACTTGCATATTTTAAAGTTGGTTTTAATGATTGTATCCAAATGGTCATCCTAGTTAACAATATTGGCATCGTAAGTAATGGATTTTATGACATCTAACATTTCAAGTTTTAAGTCAGGCAATTGACCAGAATTTGTGAGACACAATGATGTGATTACTTTCCACCATTTGATTGACCAGTAGATAACCTTATTGATGATTAGGCATTTTGAGTTTTTCCCTGTTGAGGTTCCTATAAATTCCTCAACTAGCTCCAAGGTATTAGTAGTGATCAGGGTTGGTGCTCCTTTTCTCGGCAGACAACTAATATATGCAATTGTGGAGTCATTTATGTTGATTAGGTCATTTAACCATATTTTTCCATTATGGTAACAAAGTTCACGATGAAATTTTCTATAATTTCTGTGATATTTATGTGACTGACTAAGAGTGGTGCATTCATGTAATGCTATTTTTTTGAAATGACAAGCCTATTCACTTCATTGATCCATTGTTTAATATCATGGATTCACCATTCTTTAACCTCGACATATTGCTTCACCTAGTTATGTTCTTTGGTTCTAACTTTCTTAATTATGTGTAACTGTGCTTGGAGGAGTGTCATGGATGCTTCTTCTTGCTGTGCCCTAGTATTTTCTTTTGCTTATTTCATCTTGGTTGTTGTCGTGGATTTCTTGGGCACCATTGTTTGCGGCTGGTATTTGACAGGAAGTTTGTAATTTTTGGTATGGAATGTGCTCGCTCTAGTTTAGTCACTAGTACATGTGATATTTTTTCCCATGAAAAATACTTGCAATAACAACACATTTTCGTTGCTATAATGACGATTAGAAGCCCAAATTTTCATCGTAAAATTATCGTCGCATTAGCCACACTTCGAATATTCCATTGGTATAGCGACAAAACATCGATGAAACATGGTGATTGTGGAATTTGCTTCAAAAAGAAATAGGCATCGATATAGAAACGTTTATGTGTTGCTATAATAGTGGTTGGGTGTCGCTATAGGGACGGTTTATTATGGAAAAAAGCGACTAAGCCAAATTGCATCGGTTGAGCGATGTTTGGGCATCGCTATAGTGACGAAATATCGTCACAAAAACAAGGGACTATTTCATATTGCATCACGGGAGCGACGAAATATTGTCACAAAATCAAGTGCCTATTTCATATTGCGTTGGTATAGAGACGCACATTAGTCACAATAGAGATGAAATTGCATCGATATAGGAACGAAAGTATGTTGAAACCAAAAAATGTCGAAGTCATTGTCCGCTGCTATAGCAACGATATACCATCATTATAAAGATGACAACTTGTCGCAACTTAGAAGCGACTAAGCACTGATTCATCGCTATAGTAATGTTGCTATGTCTCTATAGCACCAGAAGTACGTCGTTATAGTGACGTTTACTGTGTATTATATATATATATATACAATTCACAGCACAGATTGTATTTCAAATCTAGGCATACCTGCATTCTGGAAAGGACTTACAGTTGTGATGATGGACTTACCTGGAAATTACGCTCCTTCAATTGATGATGGAACTTGTTCAAATGGGGATTTGTAGAAGTTGGCCAGAAGCCCCTAACCAGGATCCTTGACCCTTTTTATAAATAACTGAAGAGTAGAGGAAGGAAAATTAGTTGGAGCCTTTTCAAAATAGTATGAGCTTGGACTACAGTGTGAGGAAAGCCATCAAGAATAAATCCTTTCTAGCATGAAGGTTTATTAATGGCTTCATTGATAATATCAACCACAAAGTCATAAGAAACAATCTCCCCATGTATAGCATAATGAAAATGTGTGTATACGACAATATTAAGGTTTAGAAGCAAGGATAAGAAAGTCTTCAAAATGGACCCGTTAAAACAAGCATTCAAATATCTGAAAACTAATTTAATAAACCATAATTGAAATAAATCATAGAGTTGATGATTAATTCTTTAACACACCCAATCCAATTTTAAACTTTACCTTTTCCATAACCTCCTTCTTTTATGCCTAAAGGACTCTTTGAGGACACTGCTTCCCTTATCATATCGCGTCTGGAAAAGTGGCATAAGCAGTATTCCTCCTTAATTAATGGAGATTGAGTACGCTTCCCTGATCCAGGGGGGCTTGCAAGCCACCATAACTACATTATTGAATCTAGACAAAAAAGAGTACAAAGAATCCGCATGCAGATCATAACCACATAAACCCGTATGCATAAATTTAGACTCATTTAGCAATAGCAGAGAATATATTGTGGGAAGTGCTAGAAAAACAAATTATTAAGAACGTTGCTTTAAACATCAACTTAGGTGACTAACAGTAACAAAAAAAGGTTTCTAGTATGTCTATAGTTGACAATTCATAGGAACCATGAATAGAAGAGTGATTATAAGATCAAAACCAGCTGTGTAAGATACTCTAGATCACATATCCCAAAACTATTCATTTTTAATACGCAAGTTATATATAGTCCAGAATACAGTCAAATTCTGCATGTACAAGCTAATGGAAGGCTTCTTTAGATGAGAGGAAAATGTAAAGTGGTCAACCTATATACAATTTTGTTATATCAGTCACTTTTGCATGGCCCTTTTCCATGTAAAAAACCAGCATTAAACCCACCTTCCAAGCTAGAAGAATGAGTGCTAGGATGAATAGGACTTGCAATTCCATATCAAAAAAGTGCCTACTAAACTTGAATTTTAGACTGTCGTGACAACTCTTATTCAAGTTGTTCTCATCACCTTGCTTTTGAGAATATTTGTTTTGCTGCTATAAAAATCCTACATTTTCCTCTCTAAATTTGATCCTAAATTTTAAACCCATAAATATTATATTCAGCTACATTTCCCCTTTCTATGCCAGTACAATGATAAACTTTGTTACCACACAGGTTTCTGTAGTATGCATAGATTTTATTTTTAATTATTTAAGTTAAAAAAAACTAGTATAAAGGCCACATCCTATGAAGCACATAAGAGATACGAATTTTGCATGAGTATGGAAGACGTGGTTAGATATTCCACAAGCAAAACATAGTAACTACAAGTACGTTCAACCAAAACTAGATCACAAGAACTGCTTTTGACTGACTTAAAACATACCTAAACTTTCTAAGTGACAACATTATTATTTTTTCTTTTCAATAATGACATTTAGATAAATTCTAAGGAGGAAATGTTGGGATTTCCCCTTAACATCTACAACAAATAAATGTGTTTTCGCAATACTCAACCATCAAAAAGCACAACCTGACCATCAGAAAATTATAAAAACATGGAACTTAGTTCAACTTAAGGGTAGAGATTATGGCTAGGATTTTCAATCCAATCATGATGCCCAAACATACTTAAAGGAAATACAATCCTCAAATGATGTAATCATAATTAAGTCATGCCTCTATCCCTAAATCTATTGGAAGACAAAGTGCCACCAGAGTAAGGATTTAAGGGAAGAATTGTTAATTATGGACCAAATAACTAAATCCATTTTCCTTACTAAAATAAACAAATTATTAAGATACAATAGTGATTAACCATATTTTATCACAACCTACCACTAAAATCACAATGCATGTATAATAAGGGTGCACATCATGTGTTACAGAGAGAAACCAAACATCTAACACTAAGGGATATCAAATCGAACCTTGTTTCAGACGGTTGAAGTATATCCCTGTTGAGCTTTTCCAATTCACACTTGCATTAGCGATTCACTCTCAACAACAACAAATAAGACAAGCATTCTCTACAATAATGTGTTAGACCTACTCTAGCATATATATTCAACAATGTATAAGCAATTAACTACATCCATGGATTGAATATTCATACTCAAATGCACATAATTGGATAGGAAAATATATTTCTATTAATAAAATCATAGATTACAATAGTGACAACCTCTGTCGACACGTCTACGAACTGGAGAAACTGAGTCCTCCACCTGGGCCTCCACTACCTCAATCCTCCATCTCTTGATAGCAATATCACAAGCAAAGTAAAGCTTGGGAAGAACAAAAAATGTTCCAAAGGGACAAATGGATGTAGACTCAAGTATAAGGAAACTAAGGCAACAATGGACTATAGTTTCCTTGCTCTTCAATTCCCCCTCTTCAATGCATCCAAGGGGTTCCTTATATATCAATCCAAAAGGGTAATGGAGGGTCGAATCCGAGCGATCTCGAGGCATATGGAAGGCCAAGAGTTAGGATCTTCAGACTCCTATGAGGAAAACTCTTAAAATATTTGGAATTATGCACACATCCCGATGTACGTGGGTTTGAGGTCAAAAGTCGTGTGTACACACGAGTATGGGTTTAAAAGTCATGTACAACAATAAACATGTGTTTCTTAGGGATGATCTTGGAACATCAAAGTATAATGTAAGTCCATGGGGTCTAAAGAGTATGCAGAGGGACAAGGAAGGCCATAAATATGTGATAAACCATGTGTGGTAAAATCAACTATAAAATATGCCCCCTAATGTGTGAGGTCATAGGGGTAACATGATGGCCGAAATACATTATAAATACATCCCATAAGTGGAGTAATGAAGACACAGGTGGAAGAACCATCCACTCATCAGTATAATATAGTAACCAATCTCTGCATATGATTGCAAATACATATAGCAGTCCCAGATACATAAGAGTACAATGGCCATGAATAGGCATGAGATGCAAAATGTGACATGTGTTCTCATCACCACGTACAATATACAATAAATCAGAATCTCCAAAGTGGATGAAGATATACAACAGATCAAGATCTCCATAATAGCTAAATATATACACTAGATCAAGATCTCCATAATGGATGCAGATATTTGATGTACACTGGAATCAAATCACGAGAGATGATATCTCATGAACATTGGCATGATCAAGGAGGTAGCATAAATGGTATGCCACCAAGCTGGAAGGTCTTCTACACAAATCTATATGAGTACATGTCCTACTATGCGAATAGATGTGTCGAGGTTGAACATAGTAGTCCATCGTCTAATTACCGGTCATTGATGTATACCATTAACAGACGCGAGATCACCCACCGATAATGAAAATGGGAATCAAGGTACAGAGTGCAATCTAAAAAGTGTGAATAGATGTGTTGAGGTCGAACACTTGGAAGAATCCATCGATTAGGGTACATTGATGTATTCCCAAAACTGTCAATGGCGAGAGAACCTACCACTTATGACTGTAAGTCTCAAGGCACTCAAATGACTCTAGATTCCTATTCCAAAATAAATGATTTGAATTCGATGGAATGAAATCCGTTGGAAGGAGGGAATTAAGGCATCCCCCATCAACCAACACGAGGTACTCAACAACGCTGTATAATGTGGAAGAACTCGAACAAGATGTGCACAAACCAGTAACAATACCGGGAATGGCCAACATGGAAAGTCAAGATAAATGAGGAATGGGTGACTGAGGCTTCAACTTCCTTTGACCAAGAGCATAAGGAAAATGGTGACTGAAGGTAGGCAACATGGACTCGATATGCAAACTGAGACATATCTGTGACATAGGAGACATCAACAGAGGCTCCATAGGAACTGAAATCTTAACCAATCAGTGGTGATAAAATCAGATTAACGAGTACACCTCCTAAAGTCAAACTAATACCCAACCAACATATATGATATACAATGATCTGTTCGAAGGCGACATGACTCAACTGCTGCGAAAGATAACATCTTTTCCTGTTCGGCTTCTTGGTTTTTTGATTTTTTTTTTGGAAATTTTCATATATTTTGAAAATCTTGAAAAAGAATAAAAGTTCTTTATAGTACACATATAGGAGGAGACGAGTGTCAGGGGACAAGAAAACTAGTTCCAAGCAGTGGACCATGCCTATGCTCAATGGAAGGAGATATGTGCAGGATAATGACACTCGGGGGAAGGTCTCCTCCTGGTAAAAGGGATGATAAAGCTGCAAAAGATATGTAAAAAAGATTTGCTTGGATAGACATGAGACAAGATCAGGCTATATGGGTGATAACTCAAAGTCAGGGAGCCAGCATAAAGCTCAAAAAAGAAAAGAAAAACTCATGAAAATGCAATTACAACTTGATATATACAAGGGAGTCCTAGGGAATGGCCAGCATAAAGTTCAAGAGGAGTATGAAGCTCTTTCTCAAGACATGGCGGGACTAAAAGAACTCCCACAACCTAAAGGAGAAATGTCAGCATGGGCACCAAATGCAAAAGAGGATCTAACTAGGGCACCCATGTATAGGAAAGCTCTACCATTCACATAACACCACTTCTAAGAGAAACAAGAAGGTTATGTGACATCATGGAATTGGTTTGTACCTAAGGTTAAGATGAAACGGTCATAGGGTCATGAAAAATGCAGGTGGATGTGAAATCCTAACCTATATTCCATTTTAGACATGATACTTGTAATAGGAACGAATGGATCGAAGACCTCGGAGAGAGTGTGCAAAAACATGGACCCTACATGACAACAATATTAGTCTAAAATAGCTGGAAACAGTCAGTAAAGAGTCAAAACTATAGGATGTAGGGAGTATTGATCATGACAACTGCATTCAAAGGAAACAATGTGGTGGACGAAGGGACATAAGAAGGAATGTAAGGTGTAGAACCAACATTCACGTATCCACTACCACCCCCGTGAGGGTGACCACTGGTGTAAAAAACGAGTGAAGGGAATAAAATTCCTCCACAAATGGAGTAGAGGATGGAATATGACCATTCCCAAATCCATGAGAATGGTAATGGGCTGTGATGCCCCCAAGTACGACACCAGGGTCCGCACTAGGACCAAGGGTGGGTGACAGGACACAAGGCATGCCGAAAATAAAAGGATCTTAACTCAAGAGAACATAAATATACTCAAGAAACCATGATCCCAAAATCCCACTAGCGCGCAAAGAGCACACTCCTAAGAGAATCTACAACCAAAATACAAGCAAGCCAAGGGTAGGATATGTGAGCTCCCGAATGAAGCAGGTATGTCTTGCCTAGGAGAGGCTTGAAACTACCATACACTACAAGTAGAGGTACGTAACAAATTATAGTGGCCCTCAATTTCAACCCATAAAGATACTGTGATGTTCGACCCCTACCTGGCTAGGACACTCACAGAATAACCTTTGCAAGTACCCCCTGCGATACCTAGGTAAGGAACTAAGGTCACCCCAATATAATCAATTCTTAGGAGGACAGTCGTAGGCAGGATCGACCGTATGGGTAGGGTAGAAAATCCCAAATCCTAAAAGCACAAACTGGTACCCCAAGGGTGCACCGACCGTACCTCAAAGGCCCCCAGATATGAATACAAGCCTAGAAATATCTCCGACGCTCACAAAAGTGACCAAGGGCTATCCCAATAAAAATCGTGCACACTGCCTCATGCATAAACCCTGTGTAAGAGGAGCGTCCCGAGAAACACTAATTATACCAAGGATTTCACTATCTCACTTGGACATACACCTACTTCTTTTGTTTAGTGTTCTTGGAGATTTAACTCACAATGAACTATTCCAAGACCCTAAAACCTAATCTTGCTGATGCACCCTATAAAAGAAAAGAGTGTAATTCATTTTATTAAGCTTTGGATTTAATTGGTTGTGATTACTCAAAGGGAAATGGTCGTGCAACTAATGAGGTTATGACTTGGTAGTGAAATAAATGTGCACACCTAACAAACAATGCCAAGTACAATTTTGTCGAAATGAAAAACGGGGTATGCCACTACATGAGATGCATAAATTGTCCTTCAATGCCAATGCAATCCTTCCTATATGAAATCATAAACACAACTCTCATCCAAGCAATCCAATGCAAGTACCTCCTTAAATCCAAAAGAAAAAAATGAAACTACTTTGTATTTTTCAATATAAAAGAATGAAAAATGAAAGAAAAGTCATTTAAAACTCTCAGTCTCTGCAGCAAGTATAAAACACAAGCCTAGTAAGACACTGAGACAAAAAGAGTAACTACACAAATGGAAAAACAAAAAGATAAATGACTAAAACTATTTTCAAAGGAAAAATCAATGAAAAAGAGGTCTCTGGTCACAACAGAAGTAGTCAACAGACAACATCAAAACCCAAAAGGACCCAACCACACTCACAACCCACCCAGCAACTTCTCACATCAAAAAATAAACCAAAAGGGAGGATTTAGGTGACCATTTAAGGGACACCAATGTATGTACACGCATTTTCAACTAAAACCCACGTGTGTACGCGACTGTTCAGCTAAAACCTGTGTATACAGAGAAAAGTGTGGTAAAAAGCAGGCTAAAGATCAAACCAATCAAGGGGAGTGTCAATGTATGAACATACTATAAAATGTGACACAAAAACATGGAGAAACATAGAGCAAGTATAAAACACATTGTTCCCCCAATCCCCAAAGAAAAATAACTAGGAACTTCCCCAGTATGGTCACCAATTTTGTTACAGAGAGAAAATTCCTATGTCTTGGGGTGTACCACAATAGACGGCTTTGACACTAGAAATCAATCTTTCCCAATATGCAAGAGAAACCAAACATCTAACACTAAGGGATACCGAATAGTACCTTGTTCTGGACGGTTGAAGTAGATCCTCGTTGAGCTTTTCCAATTCAAACTTGCATTAGCAATTCGCTCTCAACAACATCAAACAAGACAAGCATGCTCTACAATAATGTGTTAGACCTACTCTAGCATATATTCTCAACAATGTATAAGCAATTAAATACATCCATGGATTCAATAATCATACTCAAATGCACATAATTAGACATGAAAAGATATTTCTATTAATAAAATCAGAGATTACAATAGTGACAACCTCTGTCAGCATGTCTACGAACCAAAGAAACTGAGTCCTCCACTTGGTCCTTCACCACCTCAATCCTCCATCTCTCGATAGAAAGCTCACAAGAAAAGGCAAGCTTGGGAAGAACACAAAGTGCTCCAAAGGGACAAATGGATGCAGACTCAAGTATAAGCAAAATGAGGCAACAATGGACTATAGTTTCTTTGCTCTTCAATTCCCCCTCTTCAATGTATCCAAGGGGTTCCTTATATAGCACTCCAAAAAGGTAATGGAGGGTCAAATCCGAGCGATCTCAAGGCATATGGAAGGCCAAGAGTCAGGATCTTTGGAATCCTATGAGGAAAAATCCAAAAATATTTGGACTTATGCACACATCCCAATGTACGCGGGTTTGAGGTCAAAAGTTGCATGTACACGTGAGTATGGGTTTAAAAGTCGCGTACAACAATAAACATGTGTTTTTTAGGGATGATCTTGGAACATCAAAGTATAATGTAAGTCCATGGGTTCTAAAGAGTCTGCAGAGGGACAAGGAAGGCCATAAATATGTGATCAACCATGTGTGGTAAAATCAAATATAACATTAAGGATAGGGGATAATGTTAATGCTTACAGTGTGGAAATTGAACCCAGGTGTTAGAACAATTACACTCACAACAATTGCCAATTACACATGCAAATTACTCACAAAGGAGACTGAATAATGGAGCAGAACACTAATATGTATTGAATAAGTGTACAATAGCCAACCCTGTGAAGTCATAGGCTGCCATAATAAAAAATTACATGAGAGATTCGAATGCATAAGGATGCCATTCGAATTTAGTCAAAAGTAGGCTTACTAAATCTAAGCAAATCCCCCATAGGTGCATAAAGCACTTTCCAAATCTGTCTAGGAGCTCGCGAATTGGCAAAATAAATTAGGCAAGCTAATAGGTGGTGGAAGGAAAACTCATACATGCTTTTCATAGGAGAAAAGAGTGGAGGATGTTGAGGACAAAAAACAAGTTAACTTCACCTAGTCAAACTTTCCCAATTGCCTTAAAACTCAGAAAAAGCAGGCAATAAAGCAGAAAAAGCAGACATGCGCTAGGGAGGCCAGGAATAAAGCAGATTTGATTCCAAGAGGTTTCCCAAGTGCTCCATGACTCAAATTTAGCAATTTTGACCACTATGGATGTGTGTAGGACAACTTGCATAAGGTGGAATATGGAAACTAGGAAAATAAGACAAAAATTGGATTAATTAATGTCTAAGGTAGCTAACTAAGGGTTGATTATTCTAATACCCCCCCTTAAACCTGACTTATGAGTAAAATATCAGAAAATTATAGGGCCTAGCAATAAGGCTTAGTCACCTTTTACATACTGCATGTCCATTTAACCAAGGAAAGAGGAAAAAACCCAGTGGGAAAAATCCTCCCTTAAACTTGGACATTAAAACAAAATTTGGAAATCTTGTCATCACTCATGCTTCACAGCATGATCAGCAATCCCCAGTAGTGATTTGATATTTCTGAATGTCTTCTCACAAAAAACTTTGGTGAATATATTTTCTACTTGTTCTGAATATGAACATAAGAGTAGGTGAATGGTGCCATCATGCACAAGCTGTCTGATGTAGTGCATATGGATCTCAATGTGTTTGGTTCTCTACTTCTGAACTGGATCATTGCAGATTCGAATGGTACTTTGATTATCACAATAGATAGTATTTGAGTATTCTGATTTGAAGCCACACTCTCCAAGTAACCCCTGCAACCATAAACATTGAGTTGTTGCATTTACAACTCCTCTGTACTCTGCTTCTGTAGATGAGAGTGCAATGGCACTATGTTTCTTGCTTGACCAGCTGATTGTCCCTTCTGTAAGCATGAACACATATCCTGATGTTGAATTTAGATCTGTGCTGTCACCTGCCCAATCACTGTCAGTAAACCCAATCAAATCAAGATCAGATTTAGCTTTGTAGAAGATCCCATGAGTCCTTGTTCCCTGAACAAAGTTAAGGATCCTTTTGGCTGCTCTCCAATGGATCTCATGAGGCTGATCCATGTATCTTGAAGCCACACTTACTGCATAAGAAATATCAGGTCTAGTATGTGTAAGATACAACAAACATCCAATCAATTGCCTATACAGTGTATTGTTTACCATAGGTGAAGAATCAACTTCTTCAAGCTTAACTCCTGAAAGGAAAGGAGTATTTCTTGGCTTGCAATCCTTCATATTGAATTTGTTCAGCAAATCCAAGGAATACTTGGACTGATGTAATTTGATTCCTTCTTTGGTTTGAGCAATCTCAAGCCCCAAGAATTGGCTCAATAAGCCCAAATCTGTCATTGAGAAGGCATGGTTCATTGCATCCTTCAAGGAAGCAATTTCATCCTTTGAGCTTCCTGTAATGAGAAGGCCATCAACATACAAAACAATGATCATTAATGAACCATGAATCAGCTTCAAATAGACATTTGGATCTGATTTGCATCGAACAAAATTCAGTGATAGCAGAAAGCTATCAATCTTGGCATACCAAGCCCTGGGGGCTTGCTTAAGCCCATACAATGACTTCTTTAGCCTGCACACAAGAGATGGGTTAGTATCAAATCCTTGAGGTTGCTGCATGTATATCTCTTCAGTGAGATCTCCATTCAGGAAATCACACTTCACATCCATGTGGTGTACCTCCCATTGCTTTGAAGCTGCAATGGCTAAGGCTAGCCTGATGGAGTCCATCTTTGCCATTGGTGCAAAGGTCTCATTATAGTCTATGCCATGTACCTGTAAGTAGTCCTTGGATAAAAATCTAGACTTGTACTTTAGAGGTGAAACATCAGCAGCAAATTTGGTTTTGTACACCCACTTACACTGAACTAGCTTCCTCCCTGGGGGAAGATCAACCGGCTCCCAGGTGTTGCTCTTCTGGAGTGAGATGAACTCTTCTTTCATGGCTGCTTGCCATCTTGGATCATTTGCTGCATCTTCATATGTCTGTGGGTCTGATTCAACCATCAGATAGCATTTCTCTGTAAACATAGGATCTTTCATGCACAGAGCACTCTCAAACTGAGATCTAGTCCTCCTAGGATCATTAGGATTTCGAGCTAGTTCTCCAGCTGCATGAATGGTATTGGATGCCCATTTTGGTCTTGTAGGAATGTTAGGATATGCAATTAAATCATCATTATCAGAAATATCAGAATCAGCATGTTCAACTATCTCTTCACTTACATTCAGAGGTTCTGGTGGTGAAGAGGATTCTCCAAATTCCACTGCTGCTAGGGGCTCTTCTTGAAACTGAACACACCTTTCAATGAAGGCTTTGTTTGTGCTCAAATTAATCAGCTTTTACCCTTTTGAATCTTTATAGTACCCAACAAATAGACACTCTTGGCTTTGGGGCTGCAAAGCCTTCCTCTTTTCTGTTGGAATTCTAGCCCAAGCCCTTGAGCCAAAAATCCTGAAATGGGTCACATCTGGCTTGTGCTCACTCCATGCTTCGAGAGGAGTCATACCATCAAGATGTTTATGAGGCACCCTATTCTGGATATAGGCTTCACAGTTTATAGCTTCGGCCCAAAACTTTGGTGGAAAATTCTTAGCCTCCATCATGCAGGTTGCCATCTCTTTCAGTGACCTGTTCTTCCTCTCAGCAACACCATTCTGCTATGGTGTGTAAGGGATAGAATGTTGCATCTGAATACCTGCATCTGCACAATATTGAATAAACTCATACTTGACATACTCACCACCATTTCCAGATCTGAGGACCTTGAGTTTCCTCCCAGACTGGTTTTCAACCAAAGCCTTAAAGACTTTGAAGAGGCCAAAAACTTCAGACTTGTGTTTCAGGAAGTAAACCCAGCAATACCTGGAAAAGTAATCTATGAATGTCAATGCATATTTGGCCTGAATCATTGACATATGAGGAAATGGGCCAGCAACATCACTGTGGATCAACTCAAGAGGTGCAGAGGTTCTCTCATGACTAGCTTTCTCAAATTTATGCTCTGGGTGTTTTCCTAGGATGCAACCTTGAAAGACTCCTTTGGAAAACTTAATCTTTGGTAACCCTATGACCATTTCTTTTTCACTAAGATCAGAAAGATACTTGTAATTGAGGTGGACGAATATTCCATGCCAAATCTTGCTTGCCTTATTAGCATGAATCAGAAGAGAAGAGGGGTTTGAGTAGGGTAGGAAGTGTGAGAACATGTATACCTTCGAAGTGTGATTTGCAACTCCTTTTGCAATGAATTTACCAGTTGAGATCTCTATGATCTCAACTTCATCAGGGGAGAATATGATCTTCTTTGGAGACCCTGTGTGGGTCATCTAATACACTGATAAGAGGTTAGAGGCAAGACCTGGAACATACAACACATTGCTGAACTTACCATGGTCAAGATCAATCCTCCCTTTGCCCAAACTTTCAGTGAGAGAGTCATATCCTAGTACTATTGGTGGACCTTTCGACATGTCAAGTGAGGTGAATTCCTCCTTGGTCGAAACCATATGTCTTGAAGCTCCAGAATCAATGATGAAACTAGGTGAGCTTGATGTGCCAGCAACCAATGCATGAACTCTCTCTCTGTCTTCTGAATTTTATCCTCCTTCCCTCTTCTTTGAGCTGTCTGGAAGGGAGATGCCATTCTTCTCCAGGAATTGGGTCAGCATGTCTATTTGCTTCTTCATGCAGGAGATTTCAGAATGATTGCCCTTACTGCAGTATGCGCACTTGCTCATTTCTCCTTTGTTCTTCTTCTTCTGGGGGTTCTTCTTGGAACCTTGAGGCTCCTATGGAGACTTGTTCTTGTCTCTCTTTTGCTCAGGTGGATTTTTAGCTTTCTTCTTGATTTTTGAATCCACCCTCAAATCACCAGCAACTAGAGCTTGGTCTTTGGATGGTTTGATGGTGCCCATCATCACCAATTTATCTTGTTCTTGTGTGAGAGATTCCATGAAATCTGCAAGGCTAGGCATTTTCCAGGCTCGAGCTGTCAACTTTATGGCATAGAAGGTGGAAACAAACACTGAATAGTCAGGGCCAAGCTTCGAGAGTATGGCCAAGACCAGCTGATCATCCTTATTTTCGATCCCACATTGTTTTAGCTGCAAAACAAGTGCTTTGAACTTGGAAAAATAGAGTTGCAGGGATTCAAAGCTATTGGGATTCATGGAGATCAATTCATTTTCAATTTGATGTCCCCTCATCTCATCTGTCTTACCAAAAATATCAACAAGCTTATCCCATACTTCATTAGGTGATGTTAATCCATCAAGATGGAAAAGGAGGTCTCTGGATATGCTCAGACACAGGAGACCATAGGCCTCATCCCTCCTGTTGTGCCATTTAATCTTCTCTACAGCTACATTGGGCTCTGATTCTATTGCCATAGTCACTCTGTAGAGGCCTTTCGCTCTCAACAGTATCTCCATCTCTGCTTTCCATTCAAAGAAGTTAAATGGAGCCAATATGATATTTTGAGATTGATCCATAGCTCAGAAATTGTCCCTTCAGTCAGCAGAATGCTCCCAGTCAATGATGTCGAACCTGCAATAAAAATTGGAAGGAGAGGAATCAATCTACAAAGGCTCTGATACCATGTGGAAATTGAACACAGGTGTTAGAACAATTACACTCACAACAATTTCCAATTACACATGCAAATTACTCACAAAGGAGACTGAATAATGGAGCAGAACACTAATCTATATTGAATAAGTGTACAATAGCCAACCCTGTGAAGTCATAGGCTGCCACAATAAAAAATTAC